>APFE030713297.1:0-93770 GCA_000404065.3 Pinus taeda
TCTCCGCGCCCTTCACTCTCTGGGCTTCTTTATGGACCGCCAAATACGGAAGCAATTGCCCAATTGAAGAATGAATACGAATGTCAGAAGTTGGCATGGGATCACTAATATGGAATTCGGCCAAACAACATAGGAACCTAATTCAACAGCACAACTTTTGGGAAGTCAAGAATGGAAACATAGCTAGGTTCTGGGAGGACTCTTGGCAGGGGCTGCCAAAGCTCAAGGACATTCTTTCTCACCTGCAACTACCGGAGAAGGATTTGCATGAGTTAGACAAGGTCAGACACTTTTGGAATCCCTCCTCCATACAGGGTTATAGACGCTGGATTGAAGCGGATCAGATCCTAAGGCATGGCACATAACAGGCTCAGCAATCTCTCACATCAAAATTACTGAAAAGGAAAATAATTTTTTCGGACGAAATGGATATTCTTAGGTGGGGATATGAAGAAAAAGGCACTTTCACCACAAAGGAAGCTTACAATATAATCATCAAGGAGCATATAGTCAAAGAGGCATTATGGAGCAAAGTCTGGGACCCCTCCAACTGGTCAAAAGTTTCTACCTTTCTCTGGCTCCTATGTCAAAATAAGATCCTCACATGGGATAATCTCAGAAAAAGAAATTATCATGGCCCTTCCATGTGCCCCAACTACAAGCAAGAATAGGAATCCATTAAACATCTTATGCAAGCCTATCATACTACACGCAAGCTATGGGAAAAAGTTACCTTTCGTTGCCAAAAAGAGGGCAGAGTTCAGGGGGATATCATAGCTACAGTTCGCAACTGGAACCAAACACCATATCAAAGCAAACTTCTAAACACTCTGTGGAAGCTTATTCATGGACTCCTGATGTGGAACATTTGGAAGGAAAGGAATCACTGGATATTCAAGGATCAATCCATGCCTATGGAGAATCTCTAGACCATCATATGCCAAAATATCAAAGAATCCCTCTCCATAATTTCTTGGTTCCAGGAAGATCTTCCTTCTCTTCCACAAGAACAATCCATCTGGGGAAATTGGAATATTCAATTGAATCAAGAGCTTACCTCCAAAGGAAATCCACCTTCGCTAGGCCATCTGCCCACAAAGTGGATCCCCCCCCCCCAATAACTTGATACAACTAAACTTTGATGGAGCCTCAAAAGGCAATCCAAGAAGTTCGGGCTTTGGAGGGATCTTCAGAGACCATCAGGGGACTCCTCTTCTACCTTTTCTTGGTTCAAAAGGTTGGGATACCAACAACTCAGTGGAATTGGAAGGCTTATGGCAATGTCTTATCTTAGCTCAAGACAGAGGATTCTTTCCGCTTATCATAGAAGGGGATTCACAGATCATTATAAATATGGTTACCAAAATCATGCAAGGCACTCCCTCACACAAGGTAAGCAACAGCTGGAGAATGGAAAAAAGGCTTGAGCTCATTGATATTTGGCTTTCTCAATATAGGGCCATCTCCATTAAGCATACCCGTCGAGAAGGAAATAAAGTGGCAGACTTTCTTACAAATCTTGGAGTGGAATGTGGGCTAGAACTTGATATAGGACCACTCTCTAGAGCCTCCCAAATAATGAATTACCACATTATAGTGAAGAATGATATGCACCAGGTAGAAGAAACACACCCGGATGCGGGTGTATTAACTTTATATTAATGAGAGCATTATGCAGCACCGGCATCTCGTCTTGTAGGTGGCAGGTTCGCATAATCTCCCAAACTCTCCCGCGGATGAACCAAGATCATAATGGGTACCTGCAGATCATCTGGCATTCGGAATTGAATGCACCTTTCATTCGAGACTCTTCACATGATATTTTATTTATAGCTTCGTCAGCTCTCTCCGCTGTCATTCCCATCAAGCCTCCCTTCATTAGCTTGCCTCTGTTCCTACATCCCTACAATACTCCAAAAGCCTGGTTGTATGTCTGGTTTATAACTCCTAATCGACTCCCTTACCTTCGCACCTACTTTGTCTTGCCCTACTCTTCATCTCCTTCAAGTTGCCTTGCTCCCTTGACAATGGTGTGTCACCGCGGTTGTTCTCGCCAAGGGGGTAGTCGTGGAAACCGTGGGTGCTCTCAGCCTGCTCCTTTGAATGTTATTCCTCTGGCTTCGGCTTCCCCTCCCTCAGACAATGGAAAGCCTTTCCCGCACAACTCTTTCCAAACCACCCATTTCAAATTCCAAAGTTGCCTTAATAGACCTGTTCTCTATGCCAGCATCACTGTTATTTTGGTGGAGGAAGAAGCTCGGCCTAGTGTCTCTGTGCATACCTCGACATCATAGTCTCAGGATGATAGCGAGCACCAGGGGGAAGATGTTGGCATTGTGTTCAATTGCGGTTAATTGCTGGCTGAGGGAAGTGTCCCTGATGTCTTCAAGCCACCAGACGACAACATCTAGGGAATCTCGGCCTCTGTTCATCTGGCGAGTCGCTCTGGTGGTGTTATATGGGAATATTGTCCATACGGATGCTACTATTCCAACTAAGATGGGTGGCTATCTTAGAAACAAACAATCAAAGTCTACTATTGATTCCTTTTATGAAAATAGATGAGAAGAGAACCAAGAGGGCCAACCTGAGTCTTGCGCTCGATTTCCTCTCCTTCTTGATAGAGTTTTGCCACTTGCTCTTTGTTTACTTAGCTTCAAAAGGACCTGCAGAATCACAGCAACATACTACTATGCAAGAAACAAGGATCTACGTTCATAAATAATGTAGGATCAGATGTGCATTAACCATATACAAGCATATATAAACAAGTACACAAGAATATGGAAGGAAACAAGAATAGCTTTATTTAGATGAAAAGTAGAAAGAAGATTACAACCATGTGCTCTGACCCAGCATCATCCTCCAGCTAAGAAGCCCTTCTTCACCTCAAGAAAAGCTAAATCACCCAACACTGTGAATGTACACTAGAATACCAACAACACTTCTTTATAAGTTACAAAATTCCAGCCTCTGGATATCTGTGATGAGGAATCCATATATAGATGATTACAGAGAGGTGAGTCATCTTTTGGGATCTTGATTAGTGTCCTCTCTCTAATAGTTCCTACTTCCACTTGGAGAATGATGATCTCTTACTCATCCTTGGTCGAAAATGGAGTGGCAAGTGTCAGAGGGGAAGCTTCTGGAAGATTCCATGATCTTCCACCTCACATTTTTGTCCCTGCCATTTGTCCATTCCCGACCATCGCACCCTACAGAGGGGAAAAACAATATGCATCTCACCCTGTACATTGGGAAGGTGATATGCATCACACCCTCTGCATTGAGCTTTCAGTATGGTCTAGTTTTGACCATTTATGAGCAGTTTTCAGTGGAGAACATCTGGGAGATGATGTAATCAGTTGACCTTGTTCCTTTAGGCAGTGAAGAAACACTTTTAGGGACTTAAGAGCCCTTAGTTTATGGACATTTGTGATTGGGGTTGAAGTGCCCAAAAATGTCTATAACAGGTGGCATTCAGTGTTTGCTAGCTCTTCCAGGTGGTAGCGGTATAGATGCTGAGGACAACGTTGATGACTTGTGGATGGGCAATGCATGTCCGGTGGAGGCGGAAGCTATGGACCCTAAAACAGATGTTTGATGCCTCCTGGGCCATGTCTGATTTCGCAGTTTCCCTCTCTGCTCTTCAGTCCAATGTGCTATGTCAATACGGCTTTTGTTAATGTCTTTTGTATCAAGTCTTTGGCTCTGCAAGTTCATCAGGTCTTTGGTTTCGCAGTTTTTCTTATGACTATCTGGGCAGTTTATAATTTTGGCTACAGCTCATCTTTGACCTTTTCTGTGGCTTACCATCATGGTCGGCTTTCGATGTATGGCTTCTAGGCCTTTTGTATCTGGTTTTCCCATCTCTGGGATAGTTTGTTTGTACTGATGGACAGCTTCGGCTTCGTCTGAGGTCTTGACCTCCTTGTAACTATATTTTTACCTTTTATTAATAGAATTAGCCTTTACTTAGAAAAAAACAAACATACATAACTAAATACAAAGGGGAAAATGTCGGTTGAAAGCTTCAAAAATATGGAATTAGAGGAGACTATAGTGCCATTTGAAGGTGATCGAGTTTCTCATCTTGTTAGAGAAGGTAACATTTCAATTTCTTTTAAAGGATACACATGTTTTATGTTTCTAAAATCATTGTGTATAAGTATCTAGATAATAGTTTAAATATAGAACTAAATAGATAATAAAATCAAGTCCATGTTGATAACTATTTTTTTGTTATTTATGATTTGAATTTACACTTGTTTTATTATGAAAGAGATGTTTTTGTTGTAGTTGCATCCATTAACAACATATAAAATATCAAGTATTATTTGATGTGGTGCACTAAACGAAAGACAAAGTTATTGGAAGATTATGACGATAATGGTTTTATATATGAAAGTGGGTCTATTATATTGAAAGGTTATTATTTCCAAGAAACTCATCAAACTGAGAGTAATGCTTACTTTCAAGACTATAAACCATAGTATAAGTTGTCAATATAATCACTTGGTGTTTGCAACACACATAAATTTGATAAAAGTTTAATAAATAAAAAATGAAAGTTAAAAAATGGAGAATGTCAAAAGTTCACCGTGAATAGATCATTGAGGATGGCATTCCATTAGAATTTTTTTAATTGAACTTCCCAATGGTTTCTTCTCCTTCTATTCATCTTTGAGAACTTAGAGTTCAAGTACATTGTTAGCCTTTCTTTTTCTGCACTCTTAAGTTGTTCATTCTAGCTAGTACTAAGTAATATAAAATTGTTTTCATTAATATGGCACGACTTTATTGTTAAGTTAAAAAGAAATTCAAAGATCTTCCAAATACTACTATGACGTAAAGATGTAGCATATCACAATTTTCTTGTTTTTTGTTGATTGTATATATATCATGTTTGCATTGCATTTTTATTTTTTATGGATCATCACTTTATCTTTTTAAATATATTTATTGTTATCCTAGTACCATGTTTTATAAAGCAATTTTATATTATGTTTGCATGAAAAACTTTATATTAAAAGTTAACTATCAACCAACATCCAACATTATAAGATTCATTCAAATGCAAAATGTACCATGTTTTGTAATTTGCGATTTTACTAAATATTAATTAAATAACTTGCAAAACATATTTAAAAAAAACCTAAGAATCCTCTACTAATATTATAAGAATGATCATGAAAAATGTACCAACTTAATGAAAAATTACTTTCATTGATACATATTCATGAACTTATATACATGCAAAACCTTTTTAAGCTTTAAACCATGCATCATGCAAATTGTAACATGTCTTATAATGTAATTTTATATTATGTTTACATGAAGGTGAATGCATGAAGATGGGTTACACTTTTGGGAAAAATGTGGTGGTGAAAAGTTTATTCTTTTCTCGAACTGAAGCATGCAAGATTCATATAAGCATTGTGAATTTTGATTTGGAGCAGAAAGACGATTTGTGGAGAATTATGTTGTTTTCCAAATGATATTTTTTGTAAATATTTGTAGTTTCATATAATCTATAAATTTTCCATCAAATGAAATGCTTTTCCTTGCAATTTCGCACATGTTAATAGGTATGTGTGTGTTCCCATAACACAACTTAGTCAAAAATGTCTAATTTAATATATATATATATATATATATATATATATATATATATATATATATATATATATATATATATATATATATATATATATATATATATAGACACACAAAGCATGGTATACACAGAGAGAACTAAGTTTTTAATATTAAAAAAAAATTATGCAAAATTATATATTCTTTATTACTTTTCAAAGTTGGTGAAATAATATTTAATTTCATTTTGTAGACACGTGCTCGTGTATGATTTTCTTAAACTATTTAAATAAATTCATAAACTAAAACTATCTTTTTGAAGAGAACTCATAAACGAATATATTTATATTTTTTGAATTTTTTTCGTACTGTACATTTTATGTTCAAGCATTATGTTCAAAGAAATTAGATGAAAATATCATATGAATTTGAAAATGTAAAACTCATATGCCACTGGATAGAGGATTCCTTCATGAACCTAACATGATCAACTTTGTCACTTAAGGAAAAAATTTTCCTAAAGTCCGCTAGGGTACAAAAAAGTATTGTAAGTAAATTTGCTGAAGGGGAGATAAAACTCTATTTTTAAGGCCCTAAATAGTTCGATCGGGTACTTAAGGTAAAATTTGAAATAGCACAATCAAGGGTTTAAAAAACTCCCAATCGAGCCCTTTGAACCATAAAATCCTTGTTTTCTTTTAGGCAAGAATTTTAAAAACATAGCTCAATTGAGCTCCTATGTAACTACAGTTTACATAAGATCTCAGTTAAGGATTTTTTTAAGCCCTCAAACAACTCGATCGAGAGCTAAAATATTTCTCAGCCAAGCTTCTTTTTTCTCCCTCCCAACTTGTGCACTTTCCAAATAGTGTAACCCATCTACATGTATTCACCTTGTTATTGCTATTTAATTGATTCATTGTATAGAGGAAGCTTTCTAGCCTTCATTGTTTAGATCTCCGCACTTCACATTGAAGGATTTCATCACTAATATTTTAGTATTAAAACATAATACATATTTTCTATTTGCATTTAATTGATTCACTTCATTTTACTACACAACACATTTTATTTAGCATTCCTGTATATACAAAGGAGTCCCAATTCTTTCCATACAGTGAAAGCTCTAGGCACTTTTAAAAATAGCTACTTTCGTACTCAATAATGCCTTTCAGTTAGCTATTGAGTACACATTACATTTAAAAGGTGCCTCCACACATCCCTCATTCCATATAGATTTTGTGCTTCCCTCATTTTGCACATGAATTTGTTCTCTATATAATCTCTGCACACACATAATATAATGCGCTATCAATACTAATTTCCTTTCATTTTTGGCACATAATATTATATTGTTTCATTTAAAAATGCTTCCGACATTGTGAAAAATGAAGATTGACATAAAATATTGCTAACATTTTTGCAAGCGGTTGCCATATGCAACATTATTGGTAAAATATGCACCCCCCCCCCCCCGCCTGCAAAGGTTCATAGCCCTATAAAATCGGAGCTTTATTCAATTTCTATCTCACACAGTAAAATTTCCATGCAAGTAAATATGTTAACATTAATTTTTTCCTTGCCAAATAAAGTTCCTTATGCACCCTTATTATCCTATACATACCTCATTCTGTGCACAGTAAAAGCTTCGCACAATTAAACATAATAATATTCCCCACTCTCTCACACATACCCCATCTTCTATAAACATTCATACGATATACGATGTGTAAGTTTGTAAAAGTAATAGTCATCTTTGCACATTATGCATCATTGCGTTGCAAAAAGTCTATGCAGTTATGCTTTTAAACAGGGAACATAAGACTCATTCTTCATAAATTGGCATATTGTGCAGAAATCTTTTAACAATAATTTCATTATTTCCAAATAAGTTTCTCTATGCCCTCGTTATCTCGTACATACCCCACCCTGCACTTAGTAAAAGCTATGAATAATGAACCATAATAATATTAATTCAAAATTTATTTATAGTTAAATTAATTAAAGTTCTATGTGCATCTTCATAAAAGGATTGCTTTGTGTGGATATATGCACATGGCACTAAAGGCTTTTACTATAATTTTTTTTTAAATATTTTAGTTGTAAATAATGTGTATCTCTGTATTTCTTTTTTATTGAAGAGCCCTTCAGAGATCTCCAATTTTTTTAGATATTAGTAGTCAATTGAATAAAGGTTATGTGGTGTGTAGAATTTTTTTTATACAAAACCACATTTCATTTAGCAGTATCTTTGTTTATGGTTATGTTCATGAAATTAGGTAGATGTGTGGAAGTGAAAACAAGGTTCATTGTGCATATTTTTGCTAATATTTAAATATTAAAGCACAATTCATATTTGTTGTTCGCAATAATATTGTTATATTATTGATATTATTTTAATTGTAAATAATGCATATATTTGTATTTGTGCATATGCTTCAAAGTAGGCACAGGTACGAAAGTGTGGAGGAAGTCCATTGCATGGAGGAAGAATTCATTGCGTAGAAATCCACATTTATTCCATCACCAACTCCTCTCCCACTTGAAAGAAACGTAGGGGAAAAATCTTATCAGAGCAAGCAACTTATTATATCTAAAGTTTCACGACAGAGACAGGTGGGTTGGAAGAAGATCTCGCCCCTTATTAAATAATAGAAAGCATGGCACTAGTTAATGTTTTATGGTACCAATAAAGGTTAGATCAATGGTCACCTGATCAATAAGACAGATAAGGGAAACCAACTAAGTAACTGTAAAGGTCTACTTAGAAGGGGAAAGTACTGATAACGGTATAGGTATACTAATAAAAGTAACAGAGACAACACCTATGTAACGATGGGTATATTATATAGTTGTAAGTAATATTTTAGTATTAAAAATGCATACTTTATCCTTATATTATTGATGATATTTTAATTGTAAATGATGCATATCTTTGTATTTCTAAGTATTTTTCAAATTCAAAACATGTAGAAGTGTGGAGGAAGTCCATTGTGCAGAGGAGGATTTCATTATGTGGAACTCTCCACTTTGCACTAAAGGATTTTATTGTCAATATTTTAATATTAAATAATGCATATTTGTTGTTTGCAATAACACCAAAGCAAGCGCTAGACTTATATAATATTGTTGCTAATATTTTAGTCGTAAATAATGTGTGTAACCTCTCTTGCCACAAATGAACTAATTGTTGCCTAATAAGAGACAATGGATATTCACTTTTGTTGTAAGATAACTTCACATTATCTTTCATATGATATAGAGGTAGCACTTTCTTATCAATTAGATCAATTTTTGCATCTTTGACCACAAGCTTTGTTTAAGGTAATTTATTCTAAAAGTAGACATATGTGCAGAAGTGAAAAGAACATTCATTATGTGGAGGAAGCTTTTAAGCACTCTCGTTTATGCAAAGGACTCCCATTTTTGCAATAATACTGAGACAAATGGTGCACCTATACGATATTATTGGTAATGTTTTAATTATAAATAATTATTTTATTTCTAGTATTTTAGTATTGAATTATTCATATTTGTTGTTTGTAATATTTTAACTATAAATAATGCAAATTTCTGAATTCCCGAATATCAATAGTCAATTGAGTAAAGGTTGAACTGTTATAGAATGAAAAGAAGCTATAACTGCATCTTATTCATATCATTGGCCACAAGCTTTGTTTATGGTTATCTTGTTGAAATTAGGAACATGTGTGGAAGTGAAGAGGAAGTCCATTGTGTTGTAGAAGCTTTCAAACTTTCATTGTGCAGATCTGTGCACTTCGCACTAAAGAATTGTGTACATTTTTCTCGACACATGTGCATGAGTGCAGAGACTAACTGTAGAAAAATTCAAAGCTAATATACAGTGTCGCACAATCACTTCGTAGCCAATATACAATTTCAATTTTCATTTACCGAATTTGATATTGCATATTGTACTTGTTATTTGTGTAGTATAACATTATTGTTTATGACATATTTTATTATGTAATTATTGTAGTAATAACAATTAACATACAAAATATTGAAAACATTTAGTTTTGCTTCATGGTCAAGTTACATTAACTGTGCAGTATTTGGTTGTGCTTTTTTGATATTTTAACCAAAGTTTCGGGAAAATGATCAATATTTGTATTTTTTCATATATTCAAAAACAATTATTGAATTTTCAGTAAATGTTATTTCTACTTTCCAATTAGATGACAAGATTTTTTTGTTGTTATCTTTCTGAAATTATGCACATGTGCAAAAGTGATGACAAAGTTCATTATGAGGAGAAAGCTTGGAAGCTTTCATTATGTGGATCTCTGGACTCCACAATGATGGATTTTACTACTAACATTTTAGTATTAAATAATCCAATTTTTTTGTTTGCAATAACACCGAGGCATGAAGTGGACCCATATGATATTATTGTTAATATTTTAATTATAAATAATGCTTTTATTGTTAATATTTTACTATTAAATAATCCATATTTTCTCTTGGCAATATTTCAATTATAATTAATGTGTATCTCTATATTCTGAAATATCAACAGTCAATTGTGTAAAGGTTGTGCGGAGTGTGAAGAAAATTGGATCATTGAGCAAAAGCTTTGTTTATGGTTATGTTGATGAAATTATTCGGTTATGGAGAAGTACGAAGGAATTCCATTGTGCAAAGGAAGCTTTCAAGCTTTGATTCTGTGAACCCTTTATTTTGCACTAAAGTCTTTTGTATATTTTTTTCTTGGAAAATATGTGTCGGTGTAGAGTGTGACTACGAAAAAATCTCAAATATAATGTACAATGTCTGTTTCCATTTATCAAATTTAATATCACATATTATACTCGTTATTTATGTAGTATCACATTGGTGCTTATAACATATTTTATTACATAGTTATTATAGATTCTGCCTAAATATTTGCAAGGGGTAGCGTGAGATCAATCAAACGCAATGGTTGAAATTCTAGGCCCACCTGAAAGGGGTTGTTACGATTTGAGCTATGCAAATATATGTTGTCATCAGTAAGAAATGTTAGAGTTAGGTTGCAAGTGAAGTGATATTTATGTGAATTGGCCTAATTTTGTTTCATCGATGCTAGATTCAATCTAGTTCAAATGTTATTTTTTGACTAAATAGTTTCAGACTTATTTATATTATGTTGTTCCCATATGAAAATGCAACATGGAAATGGATATAGCTATTCAACAATAGTTTTGTAGTGATGGTTAGACAAAAATGGTTTTTAGCAACGCAATGATCCTACATGTTTTCTAAATGCTGAAAGTTTTGTTAGACTATTGTCAAGTTTACAATTAAAGCTTTTATTATGAAAAAAGGCTTATAATAGTTTTGGAATGTTAGTTTTTAGCTTAACGCAAAACAACAGAAACCATAGGAAGTTATAAATTGTTGCATGTTTTACTTATTTCAGTTAATATAGTTTATTTAATATTTGGATAATGAGACAAAGGAAAAAGCCATTCATGTCACGAATTGACATCTAGGATCTAAAATTACTTTTTCAAAGTAAAAGTTGCTCAATAGCAAGGCAAGTCTACATAGGAAATGTGTTGAATACACATTAGTTCAGTAAATAATTATGGAAAAAAACTTTTATTTATTGGAAAAAGAGTTTTAGTTAATGAAAATAGAATGTGGTTTAAGATATTAATAAAATAATATCTTTATATCAATTTCTAAAGCGTGTAAGACATATTAACCATGAAAAGTAGTTGTGTTAATTCGACTATGTCAGATTGGAATTCAAGTAAAACATATATGATTTAAAGTAACAGATTTCACAAGAGTATTTTATTATTAAAGATCACGCAAATCAGTACTATCCACATTGATGATGATTACTAGTTAGTGGATACCATTAAAATATATAGTAATTAAATGTTGTTTCAAACTTAGATGTCAATTCGGGATTTAGATGACTTATTTCCTCTGATGCATTATATATATGCCTATTTCCTATAAAAGGAATTTCTCAATGTTAATTTTATTCTAGACTCGTTAATAGGTTATAAGCAATTTACTTTCTTTGTTTTTCTAAAACTATAAAGTATTTTAAGGTTTTGCTTTATAATTTGTTTATTTTGTTTTCATTTGTTATTAATAGGAAGAAATGGCCCAAAGAAACAATGGATGGAGCACAAAGGAAGAGGTACATGCAATGAACCAAGGTATATTAATGGTCAGCTAAGATTTCTTAATGCTTAGAAAATATATTTTAATGTTAATGGATAAAATACTAGAACTCCAACAAATTCTTAGGCGTATCCAAGACGGACTAGATGTCATAAGAATGTTGTCAGAAGAGATCTTGCAAAACATGAACAGATGAATCAATTCTCAATTCTGGTAGCATTAATCAATAGAAACGTTAATGTCCATAAATAATTGTTAATTAGTGAAGAAACCGCTACAATTTTTTTCTATTTTCTTAACCAATTTTGAAATTCAGTATGCGCCAAAGGATATGTATTGTAATATTCTCAATAGAGTTAAAGAAAGAGAACATATTGGACTATTATCAATTACATATATATGTATAAATGCAATATGTTTTAAAGGTTATACCCTAATCTTGGTTATTCAATTTAGAAATTTGTTTGTGATTTGTATGTCAATGACATATTTAGATATTTGTTTAAATATTGTATGTAATAGTGGTTTAAATAGAAAAAATAATTGAATTGGTCAACACTGTAAACAAATAAAACCATGATTGTAAAGTAATGTCACCGGAAATTACAATGTAGCTAACTCGTAATATTGCTTGAGTAGTTATAGAATTTGCAATTTTGGTAAATCAACAAAACAATATAAGAATTGAGACTACAAGAAAGCAAAAAACGACATAGCATAGTACAAAACAAAGACCCAAAAAAAAGAAAAAAACAAACAAGCAAACAAAAACAAAAAATCAAAAACAAACAAAAAAAACAAAAACAAAACAAAACAAAACAAAAAACGAAACAGAACAACAAAAAAGCAAAAAAAACAAACAAAACAAAACAAATAAAATTAATAAAATTAAAGTTAAAAGATTGAATTAAAAAAATTAAAAATAAAATAAAATAAAATAAAGAAAAAAAAAATTAAAATAAATTTAAAAATAAAATAAATTAAAATTAAATAAAATATAATAAATAAAAATAAAAATAAATTCAACAATAATAAATAAATAAATAGTTCATTGCATTATGTTTGTGTACAATGTCATACTAGAATTTGCATTAGTAGAAGAAATCATCTTGTTTTCTCTAACGACTACATTGCTAATCTTGTTCCCATGAGTATATTATATTGATCGATAATGTGAAATCATATCCCAAATATCGAGTGAAATAAAAGACTTGTTTGAGAAAAGAAAAGAAAAAAAAATCCTAAACTGGAAACTTTTAGTCAATGTTAGGATGCTTGGCAATGCAAGGAGCATGTATTATGCCGTTGTCAAATTTCTTAACAACATAAATGAAGAAACCTATCATTATATACATAGAACTACATTTTGATGGCATATGGTAAATGTGTCATACATCTCGAAGTTGTTCAATATTTCAATAACATCTATTTTGTCTGCACAATATTGGTCATAGGAAAATTTTCGTAGTGAAAGTAATACTCTTTCCATTTCAATGCATCTTAGAATACATTGTATTTAAATCCTATGGCTTGCTTGTATGATGCAATTTAAACGATGAAAATAAAGAAAGTGAAAGTCCTTCTTGCAAGTATTGATATAAAGCATACATTTGATCATAGTTCTAGTAGTTGTAATTGGAGTACTACATCTTGTGCATACAACCTCAAATGGATTCGTATACACACTAATCACTCTCGGTATCCTTGGAAATGTTGTGAAGTTGATATAGAAAACATACGCTTAGTAACATGAATCAAATGTCTTTTTTATCTATTTTTATTTATCTATCTCTGTTTAAACAATATGATATAACTTACCATGCATATTCCACTTGGTGAGGAAAGTAGGTTTTTTAGATTCTCAATTTTTTTTCTTATGTTCAATTCACATATGAACGTCAATTGTGAAGGTCAAAAAACTCTTTATTGTTTTTTAACTATATTTTTTAACAAGATTAGAGAAAAAACTTTTTGTTGAAAATATCTTTGAATTAAAAAACATGTTGAAACAAGTTTATAATGTACTTGAAACTGTTATATATGAAACATTTGTAAAACAATACAAGAAAATCATACAAGAGAGGAAGAATATTTTTTTTCCTGAACATTGAGATATATAGACATACACATATGTAACTTGTTTTTTATTTAAATGAAAATTCAGCTTTCTGGTGGGGAAAAAACATATGCACAGTAACTTCACAAAAATAAAACGTTCAAATAAAACAAAACTTATTGTAGCCATGTCTTGTTATCCATTATTGTTTTTTATTTCTAGTACATATTACATTTGTGTGTGTTACTGATCCAGGTGGATGTTGGTGGCCACCCACCTATCCCACTTGGATCCCCGCAACTATCTCTTTCAGTTTTTCAGTTTCCGTAATTGTAGCACAATTTACTATTTTTGCAGTTTTTCAGGTCTTGAACTTTCGAAGTCGTATTGAGGCCCTAAACGACTTTTTTTGGGAAATCTGGGGGCAACATGGGTCCATGGATCGATGTTGCCCTTCCCAAACTGGTAATGCTCGGATATATCATTCTAACGATCTATTGTACGCATAAAATGGAGATTGTATTCCAAAGTTACGACCCCGGGAAATTGATGTACCAATTTACCCAAACGGGGCCCACAATTTGGCATTTCATCTTCGAGGGTTAAGCTTTGGGATGTGAAGGGTTTTCCATTGTTTCTCAACAATAAATAAGCCTTCGAGCGTCATTGTAACATAGTTCAAAGGCACCTAGCCATCACATCTCTTCTCAGAGATAAGCTACCATCACCCTAGCTGTTTATTTCCATTTTTTGTTTGTAAGCATATCTCAGTATTTTACATTAATGAAATGAAGTATTATTTCCACTGCGTCTTTGTGTTTATGGTTATCTTTGTAATTTGTTGCATTCCTGTCTAAATCTGGATTAGTGGTATCAGAGTGATATGATTTTTTCACTATTTTTCTCTACCTGTCCCCAATGAGGTTGGGATATAAGGAGTTAGGGCTTCAACTGGTCGAACCTTTACAAGACCAGCCTCGCAAATCCTAATGGCCTCCCATGGAAAATGAAAAGAAAGATGAGGGGGTAGGGGATTTTATCAAAATCTTGCTCGAAGAAGCCCTCGAGCGGCAAAGGAATGTGATGATGGATAGCTTTGCGCATATCCTCCAGTGGCTAGCCAGAGGCAACACATCAGCTTCCCACAGCTACTCTAGAAACATGACATCGTTTAAGGTACAAGTTAATTTTGAAATCCCCATATTCGAGGGTCAAATAGAAGTAGATGTTGTAGATAAATGGTTAAATCTGCTACATGGGTATTTTTCTATTCATGAATTTTCAATTCGAGAAAACATTGCTTTCGCTCTTCTAAAAGCAGCCCCCCACGTCAAGGAATGGTGGGAAACCTACTGCAAGCAGAAGAATGAAAGTAAGGGCTTACTATTTTTAGCCGCACCCATTTGGGATTCATTCTGGGATGTCGTCAAGGAGCAGTACTACCCCTATCAAAAGCTACGAGGACAAATACAAAAAGCAGACCACGCTGCGGCAGGGAAGGGACCAAGATGTGCCAGAGTTCACCAACATTTTTCATACCCTTCGTATACAGTTTGCTATCAAAGATTCTGATCTTTATCTGGTACTCAAATACCATGGCTGCCTACATAGATACATCCAGGAAGAGGTGGAGTTCCCGAACATCTCCTTGCTCGGCACAGCGTACCAATACGCTGTCAAAATCGAACAAAAGTTCAAACAGAAGAAGCGAGACTTTGGATATGCAAATCCGAAGCCCAAAGGACAAAGCCAAGGTGGGGTGACCTAAGATAACCCATCGAAGCCGCAAGAAAAGAGCAACACCACGAAGCCAAAGAAGGACACAGGAAAGTGGTGTGAGATCCACAAGAGTCCCACTCATAGCACAAGTGAGTGTTGGACCAAGCAGTCGCTAATGGACGAGTTGAAGGCTTCAGAATCAAATGCATGTTCCGACTCTGAGTCAGAACCCGACAAGGGGAATGGAAAAGGGAAGAAAATCATTGATGCAGAGGCCAACGTCATTGTTGGCATTGCCAAGATCCAGAAAAATGATCTCGAAGATCCAAAGGAGGTGGAACGTCTTTTCCACTCACAAATGTGGGTGAAGGGTTTTCCACTACAATTCATTGTCGACAGTGGCATCCAAAAGAACCTAGTTTAAGTAGAGGTCATTAAGCGGTTGGGCCTATCGACTATACCACACCCGCAGTTGTACATTATCGGGTGGCTTCACGCAGGACGAGATCTCAAAGTTTGCCAGCAGTGTCGTCTTCCCTACAGCATCAAGCCCTTCACAGACCAGGTATTGTGTGATGTTACACCTCTGGATGTTTGTGATGTACTATTAGGCCAACCATACTTGTGGAGGCGACACTCTGTGTATGAGTTGAGGCCTCGCACTGTCATTATTTCTTTGGATAATTCATTATACAGGATACCAGAGGTAGCCCCACCTACCGCCACCTCTTTGTTCACTGCCAAGAAAGGCACCAAGCTCATCTCCCACACTAGGAAATTCATTTTCTATCTGGTTCACCCCCAAAGTAAGGGGAAGATCGTTGCTACATCCATGACCCCCACGAAGGGTTCCTCCACGTAGCAGTACCAGCAAAGGGATACGGTCATGATAGAACACAGGAACAACTTCTCCTCACCCATAGGGGTACCACACAAGTTTCAGGTGGGCGACAAAGTTTTGTTACATCTGCAGAAAGAATGCCTTACCAGAACCCATCAAAAACTCAGACCACTCCAACATGGTCCTTACACCAGTACCAAGGCAACGGGAAACAATGCTTTAAAGAACAACATTCCTCCATTCCTTCACTTGCACCAAGTGTTCAATGCGTACTTTCATTAACCATGCTTCCCATCATTTCTGGAAACATCAGAGATTGCAGAACAACTCACCAGAGACTCAGTTCAGTAACAGCTTCCTCATCTCATGGAGGAACTCAACACAATGGGGATCATTGCTTCTTAAGGGGGGAGGAATGATCCAAGTGGATGTTGGTGGCCACCCACCTATCCCACTTGGACACCCACAACTATCTTTTTCAGTCTTTCAGTTTCCGTAATTGTAGTACAATTTACTATTTTTAGTAGTTTTTCGGGTCCTGAACTTTCGAAGCCATTTTGAGGCCCTAAACGACATTTTTTGGCAAATCTAGGGGCAACATGGGTCCATGAAATGATGTTTCCCTTCCCAAACTAGTAATTCTTGGATAGATCTTTCTAATGAGCTATTGTACCTGTCAAACAGAGATTGTATGCCAAAGTTACGACCCCGAGAAATGGATGTACCAATTTACCCAAACGGAGCCCACAATTTGGCGTTTCATCTTCTTGGATTAGGTTTTGGGATGTGAAGGGTTTTCAATTGTTTCTCAACAATAAATAGGCCTTCAAGCCTCATTCTAACATAGTTCAGAAGCATGTAGCCATCACATCTCTTCTCAGGGATAAGCTACCATTGCCCTAGCTACTTATTTCCATTTTTTGTTTGTAAGCATATCTCAGTATTTTACATTAATGAAATGAAGTATTATTTCCTCTGCATATTTGTGTTTATGGTTATCTCTATAATTTGTTGTGTTCCTGTCTGAATCTGGATCAATGGTATTAGAGCGATCTACTTTTTTCTCTGTTTTTCTTTGCATGTCCCCAAGGAAGTTGGGATATAAGGAGTTAGGGCTTCAATGGTCAAACCTTTAGAACACCAGCCTCACAAATCCCAATGGCCTCCCATGGCATATGAAAAGAAAGACGAGGGGGCAGGAGATCCTATCAAAATATTGCTCGAAGAAGCCCTCGAGTGGCAAAGGAACGTGATGATGGATGGCTTTGCGCAGATCCTTCAGTGGGGACCCAGAGGCGACGAATCAACTTCCCACAACTACTCTGGAAATGCCACATCATTTAAGGTACAATTTAATTTTGAAATCCCCATCTTCGAGGGTCAAATAAAAATAGATGATGTAGATAAATAGTTAAATATGCTAGATGGGTATTTTTCTGTTCATGAATTTTCAATTCGAGAAAACATTGTTTTCGCTCTCCTAAAGGCAGCCCCCCATGTCAAGGACTGGTGGGAAGTCTACTACAAGCAGAAGAATGAAATTACGAGCTTACTATTTTCAGCGGCACCCATTTGGGATTCATTCTGGGATGTCGTCAAGGAGCAGTACTACCCTGTCAAAAGCTACGAGGACAAATACATAAAGTGGACCATGCTGCGGTAGGGAAGGGACCAAGATGTGCCAGATTTCACCAACATTTTTCATAACCTTCACATATATTTGGGTATCAAAGATTATGATCTGCATTTGGTACTCAAATATCGTGGCTACCTACATAGATACATCCAGGAAGAGATGGTGTTCCTGAACATCTCCTCGCTAGGCACGGCGTACCGATACGCTATCAAAATCAAGCAAAAGTTCAAATAGAAGAAGCGAGACTTTGGATCTTCAAATCCGAATCCCAAAGGACAAAGCCAAGGCGGGGTGGGTCCCAAGACAACCCATCGAAGCTGCAAGAAAAGAAAAACACCATGAAGCCAAAGAAGGACACAAGAAAGTGGTGTGAGTTCCACAAGAGTCCCACTCATAACACAAGTGAGCATCATACCAAGCAGTCACTAGTGGCTGAGTTGAAGGCTTTAGAAACAAATGCATGCTCTAACCCTGAGTCAGAACCCGACAAGGGGAATGGCACAGGGAAGCAAATCATTGATGTAGATCCCAGCGTCATTGTCGCCACCGCCAAGATCCAGAAAAATGAGCCCAAAGATCCAAAGGAGGGGGAACGTCTTTTCCACTCACAGATGTGGGTGAAGGCTTTGCTACTACAATTCATTGTCGATAGTGGCAGCGAAAAGAACCTCATTTCAGCAGAGGTCATTAAGCGGTTAGGCCTACCAACTACACCACACCTTTAGCCATATAGTATCGGGTGGCTTCACGAAGGATGAGATCTCAAAGTTCGCCAATAGTGTCGCCTTCGCTACAGCATCAAGCCCTTCATAGATGAGGTATTGTGTGATGTTACACCTCTGGATTTTTGCGATGTACAATTAGGCCAGCCATAATTGTGGAGGCGACATGTTGTGTATGAGTCAAGGCCTCGCGCTGTCATTATTTCTTTGGATAATTCATTATACAAGATATCGAAGGTAACCCCACCTATCACCACCTCTTTCGTCACTGCCAAGAAAGGTAGCAAGCTCATCTCCTAGACTAGGAAATTCATTTTCTGTCTGGTTCACTCCTAAAGTAAGGGGAATATCATTGCTACATCCTTAACACCCGCAAAGGGTTCCTCCACACAGCAGCAACAACGAAGGGATATGGTCATGATAGAACACAGGAACAACTTCTCCTCACCCACAGGGGTACCACACAAGTTTCAGGTGGGTGACAAAGTTTGGCTACATCTGTAGAGATAATGCGTTACCAGAACCCATTAGAAACTCAGACCACTCCGACATGGTCATTACACTAGTACCAAGGCTACGGGAAACAATGCTTTGCAGCACATCATTCCTCCATTCCTTCACTTGCACCGAGTGTTCAATGTGGACAGTCATCGACCATGCTTCCCACCATTTATGGACACATGAGAGATTGCAGAACAACTCACTAGAGACCCAGTTCAGCAACAACTTCCTCATCTCATGGAGGAAATCAATGCAATAGGGACCATTGCTTCCTAAGGGGGCAGGAATGACCCAGGTGGTTGTTGGTGGCCACCCACCTATCCCACTTGGACCCCCACAACTGTCTTTTTTCAATTTTTCACTTTCTGTAATTGTAGCACAATTTACTATTTTTAGCAGCTTTTTGGGTCCTGAACTTCCAGAGCCGTTTTGAGGACCTAAACGACGTTTTTTGGGAAATCTGGGGACAATATGGGTCCATGGATTGATGTTTCCCTTCCCAAACTGGTAATTCTTAGATAGATCTTTCTAACGAGCTATTGTATGTGTCAAATGGATATTGTATGCCAAAGTTATGATCCTAGGAAATTGATGTACCAATTTACCCAAACAGGGCCCACAATTTGGTGTTTCATCTTCTAGGGTTAGGTTTTGGGGTGTGAAGGGTTTTCCATTGTTTCTCAATAATAAATAAGCCTTTGAGCCTCATTGTAACATAGTTTAGAGGCATGTAGCCATCACATCTCTTCTTAGAGATAAACTACCATCGCCCTAGCTGTTTATTCCAATTTTCTGTTTGTAAGCATATCTCAGTATTTTACATTAATGAAATGAAGTATTATTTCTACTGCATCTTTGTGTTTATGGTTAACTCTATAATTTTTTGTGTTCCTATCTAAATTTGGAATAGTGATATCAGAGCGATCTGCTTTTTTCTTTGTTTTTCTTTGCATGTCCCCAATGAAGTCAGGATATAAGGAGTTAGGGCTTGAGCTGGTCAAACCTTTGCAAGACCAGCCTCGCAAATCCTGATAGCCTCCGATGGTGGATGAAAAGAAAGATGAGGAGGTAGGATATCCTATCAAAATCTTGCTCGAAGAATCCCTCGAGCGGCAAAACGAATGTGATGATTGATAGCTTTGTGCAGATCCTTCAACGACTACCCAGAGGCGACGCTTTAGCTTCCAATAGCTACTCTCGAAATGCCACATCGTTTCAGGTACAAGTTAATTTTGAAATCCCCATCTTCGAGGGTCAAATAGCCACAGATGTTGTAGATAAATGGTTAAATCTGCTACATGGGTATTTTTTTGTTCATGAATTTTCAAGTCGGGAAAAGATTTTTTTTCGCTCTTCTAAAAGCAGCGCCCCACATCAAGGATTGGTTGGAAACCTACTATGAGCAAAAGAATGAAATTACGGGCTTACTATTTTCAACCACAGCCACTTGGGATTCATTTCGGGATGTCGTCAAGGAGCAGTACTACCCTATCAAAAGCTATGAGGACAAATACATAAAGTTGACCACGCTGCAGCAGGGAAGGGACCAAGATGTGCCAGATTTCACCAACATTTTTCATACCCTTTGCACACAGTTGGGTATCAAAGATTCTAATCTACATTTGGTACTCAAATACCGTGGTTGCCTACACAGATACATCTAGGAAGAAATGGAGTTCCTAAACATCTCCTCTGTCGGCACAATGTATCGATACGCTATCAAAAGCAAGCAAAAGCTCAAACAGAAGAAGCGAGACTTTGGATCTACAAATCCGAAGCCCAAAGGACAAAGCCAAGGCGGGGTGACCCAAGACAACCTGTCGAAGCCACAAGAAAAGAACATCACCACGAAGCCAAAGAAGGACATAGGAAAGTGGTGTGAGTTCCACAAGAGTCCCACTAATAACACAAGTTACTGTCGAACCAAGCAGTCGCTAGTGGCCAAGTTGAAGGCTTCAAAATCAAATGCATGTTTTGACCCTGAGTCAGAACCTGACAGGGGGAATGGCAAAGGGAAGCAGATCATTGATGCAGAGCCTAGCATCACTATTGCCACTGCCAAGATCCAGAAAATGAGTCAGAAGATCCAGTAGAGGGGGAACGTCTTTTCCACTCATAAATGTGGGTGAAGGGTTCGCCGCTACAATTCATTGTTAATAGTGGTAGCCAAAAGAACCTTGTTTCAACAGTGGTCGTAAAGTGGTTAGGCCTACCGAATACACCACACCCCTAGCCATATAGTATCAGGTGGCTTCAAGAAGGACGAGATCTCAAAGTTTGCCAACGGTGCCACCTTCGCTACAGCATCAAGCCCTTCACAGACGAGGTATTGTGTGATGTTACACCTCTGGATGTTCGCGATGTACTATTAGGCCAGCCATACTTTTGGAGGCGACATGTTGTGTATGAGTCAAGGTGTCGCGACGTCATTATTTCTTTGGATAATTCATTATATAGGATACCATAGGTAACCCCATCTACTGCCACCTCTTTCATCACTATCAAGAAAGGTAGCAAGCTCATCTCCTAAACTAGGAAATTCATGTTTTTTCTAGTTCTCTCCCAAAGTAAGGGGAAGATCTTTGCTACATCCATGACCCCTGCAAAGGGTTCCTCTACGCAATAGCAGCAGCAAAGGGATATGGTCATGATAGAACATAGGAACGAATTCTCCTCACCCATACGGTTACCACACAAGTTTCAGGTGGGCAACAAATTTTGGCTACATCTGCAAAGAGAATGCCTTACCAGAACCCATCAAAAACTCAGACCACTTCGACATGGTCCTTACAACAGTACCAAGGCTACAGGGAACAATGCTTTGAATCACAACATTCCTACATTCCTTCACTTGCACTGAGTCTTCAATGTGGACTATCATCGACCATTCTTCCCATTATTTCTGGACACATCAGTGATTGCAGAACAGCTCACCAAAGACCTAGTTCAACAACAACTTCCTCATCTCATGGAGGAACTCAACACAATGGGGACCATTGCTTCCTAAGGTGGGGGGAATGATCTAGGTGGATGTTGGTGGCCACCCACCTATCCCACTTGGACCCTGACAGCTATCTTTTTTCAGCTTTTCATTTTTCGTAATTGTAGCACAATTTACTATTTTTAGTAGCTTTTCGGGTCCTAATCTTCCGGAGCCGTTTTGAGGCCCTAAACGACGTTTTTTGGGAAATCTGGGGGAAACATGCATTCTTGGACTGATGTTTCCTTTCCCAAACTGGTAGTGCTCAGATAGATCTTTCTAACGAGCTATTGTACACATCAAACGGAGATCGTATGCCAAAGTTACGACCCCGGGAAATTGATGTACCAATTTACCCAAACGAGGCCCACAATTTGGTGTTTCATCTTCTAGGGTTAGGTTTTGGGATGTGAAGGGTTTTCCATTGTTTCTCAACGATAAATAGGCTTTCGAGCCTCATTGTAATACAGTTTAGAGGCATGCAGCCATCACATCTCTTCTCAGAGATAAGCTACCATCGTCCTAGTTGTTTATTTCCATTTTCTATTTGTAAGCATATCTCAGTATTTTACACTAATGAAATGAAGTATTATTTCCACTGCATCTTTGTGTTTGTGGTTATCTCTGTAATTTGTTGCGTTCCTGTCTAAATCCAAGTATTATTTCCGCCGCATCTTTGTGTTTATGGTTATCTCTGTAATTTGTTGTGTTCGTGCCTAAATCTAGATCAGTTACCGAAATTGCAATAGTTGTGATTATTCCCACTAGAAACGCATTGTCACTACATCACAGATTTGCAATTATCATGTTTGGGGTAAACAGAGAAAACAATTTCTACATCGTTAAAACTATTTAGAGAAATAGTTTTCTCACAATCACCACTATCATATCTATGCTTTGGAATAATTTTGAAATCTTTAATAGAAACACTGAAATTTGCAACAAGCTTTGACTCATGTTGTTTTATTAACAATGTTGGCACAATGTTATTGTAATTTCTACTTTCTTATCTATTAGGTATGCATGGGGTTTTTCTTTTGACTTATTTTCTTTGTCAAAAAAATGTTCGATATGTAACCAAGACAACGCTATGAAAAATATTCCCACTTCTATAGTTACTAATACCTTTGATCAACAATGGTGTAGACTCGTCCTCTTTTTTTCTTAGTCATAAGCACTGAACTGAAAAGGGGGGAAAGGAGAAAAAAAGAAAAAGAAAGAAAGAAGAAATATGATGCAAAGTTAATTGAACATGCAGAGAAGTACCTATTTGCATTTATTTCTTCACTAGTTTGTGTATATTTTGTTTTGTCTATTGTGATATATGTTTATCTAATACTACTTATTGCTATCTCTACACTCCCATTGATCTCTATTGTCACATCATTATTCGATAACTTATTTTTATTCACAAATAATACACTGCAATCACTTCTTAAAAGGACATTATAATTGAAACTAAGTAAGAAATATTTAGTGAAAACATAATAAGATAAGGCAAAGTCACTACTAGTCTACACAAATTCTAGATAGATTTTAGTTTTAGCATATACAATTTGTTCATAGAAATGTTCAAAGTACTCTTTGCCATGTCACTGTTGTCCTGGATCTAAATCTATAAGTGTCATATGTTTCTTGTAAATTTAAACACATTTTCTTTTAGTTATAGTACATTAAAAAATATGGCCTAAAAGTGGCGGGGACAAAAAATCAACTATGCAATGCAAATATAATCAAAGTACAATAAATAAAACAAAAATGTGCATCTTAGAAGAGTTATCATTGTCCTTAATGGCATATGTTATCCTTGTATTCATATCCTCTGCTATTATGATATGTTTTAGAACAAATATACATAAAAAAGGAAAAATAATAGGTTCTAATTCCATAGCGCGGAAGTACTTTAGAAATAAGAACTATGTGACAGTAATGTATTTTGTCCAAAAGTGTTTGGTATTATCACATTATATAGTATTTGAACTTTGTACATCATTTCCACATGATTGTACCATATATTGTATAAACGTTCTTAGTACTTGCATATAGAACAAACAATTCATTGTTTACTAGTTAATAATGATACACATTTTTCACTTTCGCTCTAACTAATAATCTCTCACGATGTGCAACTACCAGAGAAATACCATACAACCTAGAAAAGGATTCTATTTGTATCCAAATCCTCTTAAAACTATTTTAACATGCATTCTTACCATGTACGCTAAATATATTGGATGATTAATACCTGGTGAATGCTTCTATGGATAACGCAAGCAAAATTAGTGGTTAACATTCTCACGTTAACATATAAATATTTAGCATATGTATTAGATATTTAACAAAGTTTGACTGGTAGATAACAAAAAATCTAATAATGAAAAAACTAGTCAAAATTCAGCATAGTTTGACCACAAATGTTCAAGTTTAATTCCTTCCTTTTAAAAATAAATAAAAGAATCAATGCCACATGTTCCTAGATGCTTAATTTTTTTACATACTTCGAAATAAAATATTGATTGATAAATATGATTAATTTCATTAATTAATAATTAAATAAGATGTTAAAGCTATAGTTTCAATAATTCCATTACCACTATGGAAATTTCTAAAATTAATAGTCATCTGTTATTTAGCTCCCCACCGGACACTAAGAAATAAACCTTAATTAAAAATATTTCCTAGACCTGTCTGGAGCTTTGCTTATGCAAAGATTTCAATGTGAGAAAAGCTTCGCAAAACCAAATCTCTACACAAGAAACACTTTGCACACTTATCTACATGCAAAGCTACATATGTTGTTTAAAAACTTTAACCACGAACTAGGAAAAAATATAGATTTTTTTTTAAAATCTGTCTTCGAGACTATGGTTATTTTTCTTTTTTCTTTCTTTTTTTTGGGCCAAGACTTCCAAACTCCTCATTAACCCTTATTAACCCATAAACCATATATATATAACCTTTCTCTTCTTTAACCTTTGGTTACATATATTAGCATGTAAATTCTCCCATCAATGCTACTTTCCTTTATAACCCATTTACAAAGGAAATACTCACAATATTACCTTTTACCCAGGGCTTCACTTCATTGGATTACAAAGGAAAACCCAACTGAAATGCATAGGCTGGAATTCAAACATTATAAACGCGTGTTCATGATTATCATAGGGTCTACACCTTTAGTCGCTCCATAGTGCTGCTCCGATCCCCAATTACCAATTGGCCCAATCTCTGATCGGTGATATATCGGCCTATCGATGATATCGTGATGTCACTTTCCACCAATATCCGACCAACAACTCGCATGCAATCTTCCTCCGATGCTATTTTCCTTTATAACCATTTACAAAGGAAATATATGCAAACAAACCTTTACTGCCTTGGTACAGCACTAGCATATTTGTCGAGGTTTACCTTTTCGCTTATCACAATCGCTATAGTCGGTGGGTTACATTAGCATGTGGTTCCACATATCTTCTGATATGTGATTAACGTCCAAAACTAAAAAAATATTAACTGCACCATATAACTCCCTTCGGGTCTGCTTACTTTGCGTGTAGCATTCTTCCCTGCCATTGATCTTCTCCCGCAAGATCCAATGGTTCATGATAGATTTTGGATCAACCACAAACATGGGGTTTAACTGCCTGATAAAGTCGTTTCTTCCTCTCGCCTCTGCTGCTACATGGAGTGATATGTATGGGATCAGGCACTAAATGCACAATACCACTTATGGTTTCTTCACCGCCCGAAATACCATTTCGCTTATAAACCAGCCTTTTAGTTAGTTACTTCCCATGCTCTTCTATCATGTGATGACCGTTGATCTTTGAGATCTAACAGTTCATATGCATTGATACTTCACTTCTCCACTCTTCCTTTTTACTTAGAATTTATGCTAATTCTTCAACGTTTTCTCTATCGTTTGCGTTTTTCTTCAAGGTTTCACTTTTTGCCTCTCCTGCT
The DNA here is from genome assembly GCA_000404065.3 of Pinus taeda. Lineage (NCBI taxonomy): Eukaryota > Viridiplantae > Streptophyta > Pinopsida > Pinales > Pinaceae > Pinus > Pinus taeda. The sequence continues at coordinate 26,158 of APFE030713297.1, forward strand.
CAACTTATCTGAGTTTAACTCCTCTGTGAATTCTCACTTCGCTACTTCTCTCTAGAGCTTCACTATGTTTCTTTAGTTGGGTTCTAAAACCCGAGATGATTCCTCTGAATCATTCTCTCCCTCTGCGCATTCTACAGAACCTACAAATTCATATGTAATTCAATCATAAAATACTCATTTCACACATTTACACAGCTAGGAATAAACCTATGTATACATAAGTATAAACAAATGGTTACATTCGAGACTCTGTGTCTCTCACAGGCATGATCTTCAACTATCAGTGGCCTCTTTCTTTCACTCTACCTATAGGCTTACATTTATACCAGAAAGGCTCTTTTTAACTAATTCTGGTTCCAATCCTAAATCTACTGAATTGACTCCTAAATCCTCTATGTCCACTTCTAACTTCATTTAATTCCTAAGAACTCTCTCTAGTTCCTCAAATCGTGAAACTACCTAGAGAGTTATAATTGACTTCAAACACTCTCATCATTATTAACCACTCATGTTCTCCTTTATTCGAGAGCATTTACAAACAACCTCACACATCTAATTAATTCCTATTCTACCCACTCAAAAGCCTAAATATTACATTAATTCAACACTTAGTACATTGACTTCTGTAAAACACATGACCCCCTATGTCTACTAAAGTACAATGACTTTCCTTGGGTTGAATTCTCCTACATCAGACTCCCAAGGTAGAAAATATTCATGATCTTCTCATCATGTGTCTCCTTAAGTTGATAGAAAACCTTGAGGGTCCCAAAATTTAGTTTGTAGCTACCCAAATGATTTGCTTCTTTGCTATTGTTTTATGTCTACTATTTTATGTTTCATATTCCTCTCCTTATCAGTCAGGTTCAAATTATGATTGATCATGTTTCCTGTTGCTATCATGTTCCTCCCTATGGCCTGTTTCATCACTAGCTGCCAAAATTCTTCAATATCCATCTCTAGTACACCCTTGGACTTGTCTATACTGTTCCACTTACTTCTACCTCTTTCTCTTTGTTTCAGGTTGTTGTTGATGTCCACCAACTATTCAATCTGCTCTTATTCTTCTTGGAGTTGTTGAATTCTATCACTTACTCTTACTCTTCCTCTCATTATTACTTGTTCTGTTATTCTTTCTACCTCCCTTTCATCCTTACCCTCTTTCATGATTATTTCTATTTGCACTAAATCATGACTTTCCAGCATTCTCTCCAGCAATTGAGCATATTTGTTCCATGGATTGAATTCTTCCATAGAATCTTCTTCTTTCATCTTTACTTGGTTGCTCATCTGTGCCAAATTTCCTCCAGCATCTGCAACTAAACCTGCACTCACAAAACACTTGTTAAAATAAAAATTAAGGCTTCAATGCCTTATCTTCCTTTGGCAACGATTCAATTTTCTACTCTGTTCCTTTCTCCTCTGTCAGCACATCAGTATGATGTTTTGAATTCTCAAAGGAATTCATGAGATTGTCTACTAGTCTCTCCCCGATATCATATGCTGTAATGATGTCTTCTTGCTCTTCTCCACTGTAGTGAACTCCTTCTTCTGCAATCACACTATCATACTCTGAATTTTCCAGCAATGAAATTTCTCTCTAACACTTCATAAGTACTTCATCATCACTTATAATTCCTGCATTTATAAACAAACTATCAATTTGAAAATCACAAGGTTCAATAGTCTCAACTGTTGCTTCACATATCAGCTCTTCACACTGAATTTCATCTCCTTCTTTCACAAGAACTTCTTCCTATGTTGTCACAGTTTCAAATATCAATGCATTATTAAGTTCTTTCTGCTGCAATAAATCATTGCTTCTCTCATTTAAGAGACATTATCCATCCTCCTTTACTTCAGAGTTTTCATCTTTTGGAAGATATTCTTCCATACTTCTGACAACTTCAAAAGATTGCTCATCCTCTGCAAAACACTCCTTTGTTAGTGTTCCTTCTCCTAAGGTTAAATCCTTTGCATAGGGTTCTTCCTTATTAACATATTTCAGTAGACGTCCTTCTTTCTTAATGACTATCTCAATAGTTTTCATGGCTATTTCCACTGTGCATGTCATCATAGTGAACTGATGATCCATTACTATGTTTTCAGCTAACATAGTCTCTTCTTCAGGTTTTCCTTTAATCTCTTGTTGTTAACCTTCTCCAAGAGCTATCCTTGTCTCACCATTTGCATTAATATTCTCCTTCATTTTTCTACATCCACAGACAAACTATCAGTCTTAAAAACATAATACACTATGGTCCCACTTGATGTTTCAACCATCATATCTCCTTGTTGTTCTAAATCCTTCATATGATTCAGAAATTCTTCGATGGTCTCCTCTTCAATCTCCTCAATCCCTTCACTTGGTTGCTTGATATCTTTCCCCAACTATATGTGAGATCTATCTATATCATCTTCTTCCAAAACATAATTTAGATTTTACTTGTATTCTTCCTCCTTTATGACAATATCAACAAATTTTCCTTCACCTATTTCACCTACAAACATATGCAAATTGTCTGATTTAACACCATTTGACCCTTTCGCCTCACTTGAAGTTTCAGTCTTCAAGCCTTCATCTTCACTTTCTCCCAGAATTTCTCCCTATTCTAGTTCACAAATGTACTCTTCCATTTCCAACTCAGCTTCCTTGAGTTTTTCCCTCAACCACTTTACTTGCTTTTGTTGTAGCCTTCTCTGCAACTTATGCCACTTCACTGGCTTCTTCCTCAAGACCTAGCCTAGTCTCTAGCTTTCCTCAAGTATTCTCCTTAATGCATCGAGTTGTTCTTTTAACTCTCAATCTCCTTGTCAATCTCCTCTTGACCCATCCTCTTGTCATTTGCCTTGGCATCCTCTTTCCTCATCTTTCTTCTATTGTGGTCTTCCTCAGAACCTCTACTATGACTATCAGTAGCCATCTTCTTCTTCTCCATCTTCATGCTCTCCTCACTCACCCACTATGAGCTGCATTAAAGCCTCTGCAAAAACAAGTCCTCCTTGTTGCAACTTACCTCACCAAGCTTTCCTCTATACTTGGTCTTTTTGAAAGCCCTTGGTTCTCTGTCTTTGGAACCTCCTTTGAGCACTTCCCTCTGCTCCTTCTAGGCTTCAACTCATCTACACTTCTCAAGAACACAATTGTCCTCTTGTATTTCAATCACAATGAAATACTTGGTTCTAACCACCTCTTCTTTCACTTAGAAACCTTAGCAATTCTAACCACATCCTCTGTGGAATTTCCCCTGTGATTTGCAACAATACTTCTATAGTAACAAGTCTCCTTTTTGCTACATATGCCTTGCTAAGCTTCTCTCCTTTGAGCTCATTCTTTTAGGATCTCTCTGGTTCTTTCCTTTCGAACCAATTTAGCACTCCTCGCTCTAGATTGCTGCAACCTTCACACCTTCTTATGTTGTCACCTGCATATCAATGTATAAACACACATTCTCAAATCAAAAAAGAACATATCACCTCACCTTCAAGATCTCAACATGATCTTGTTTCACCATTCCACCTGTACCTTGAATGGATTGTCCTCTATTTCTTACATCTACAATTTCTGCTACACATCGCCTCTATGTGCCTACCTTTTGTTAGATTAGAATCTAATCCTTCCTTGCCTACATAAACATCTTTGACACATAACTTGTTCTCAATTATTTCACATAGAATTTCTTTGTTCTGTTTTCACACCAATTGTTTCAATTACAATTCTACTCTGATGCCAAAATGATGGCAGGGATACCCTAGTTACACCCACATTATGCATGTAAAATTCATAAACACACTTTTCCTAGGTATTTTAACTCTATAAGGAGTTAAAATCTTCAACCATCAATGGTTAAGGCCCCTTTATCAATTCCTATGCTGAATGATTTGCTAAAATCCAACATAGCCTAACTCTTAGGCAAACTCCACATATCAGGAATTTAATCAACCCTCAATCCTTCATTAACCCTTTTATTAAAGCCTTTCATTACGTCTTTCCTATTGGGACTTCCAAACTCCTCATTAACCCTTATTAACCCATAAACCATATATATATATATATATATATATTATATATATATAAATATATATATATATTTATATATATATTATATATATATATATATATATATATATATATATATAACGTTTCTCTTCTTTAACCATTGGTTACATATATTAACATGTAAATTCTACCATCGGTGCTACTTTCCTTTATAAACCATTTACAAAGGAAATACTCACAATCTTACGTTTTTACCCGAGGCTCCACTTTATTGGATTACAAAGGAAAACCCAACCGAAACACATAGGCCGAACTTCAAACCTTATAAACCCGCATTCATGATTATCATTGGGTCTACACCTTTAGTCGATCCACAATGCTGCTCGGATCCCCGATTGCCAATTAGCCCGATCTCTAATCAGCACTATATCAGCTTATCAGTGATATCACAATGTCACTTTCCTCTGATCTTCGATCAACAACTCGCACGCAATCTTCCTCTGACGCTATTTTCCTTTATAACCATTTACAAAGGAAATATATGCAAACACACCTTTTCCGCCTTGGTATGCCCTTCACACATTTACCTAGGTTTACCTTTTCACTTATCGCAATCACTACAGCCCACGGGTCACATTAACACATGGTTCCCCATCTCCTCCGATATGCGATTAACCTCTAGAACTCAAAACATATTAACTGCACCATATAACTCCCTTCGGGTCTGCTTACTTTGCATGTGGCATTCTTCCTCGCCATTGATCTCCTCTTGCAAGATCCAACAGTTCACGATAGATTTTGGATCGACCACAAAAACGAGGTTTAACCATCCGATAATGTGGTTTCCCCTCTCACCTCTACTGCTATGTGGCATGATATGTATGGGATAAGGCACTCAACGCTCAATACCACTTATGGTTTCTTCGCCGCTCAAAATACCATTTCGCTTATAAACCAACCTTTTAGTTAGTTACTTCCCATGCTCTTCTATCACACGATGATCGTTGATCTTTGAGATCTAACGGATCATATGCACTGATACTTCACTTCTCCGATCTTCCTTCTTACCTAGAATTTACACTAATTCTTTAGTGTTTTCTCTATGGTTTGGGATTTTCTTCAGGGATTCACTTTCCACCTCTGCTGCTCAACTTCTCTGAGTTTAACTCCTCTGTGAATTCTCACTTCACTACTTCTCTCCAGAGCTTCACTCTGTTTCCTCAATTGGGTTCTAAAACCCATGATGATTCCTTTGAATCATTCTCTCCATCTCCAAAGTCTACAGAACTCTGTCTGCAACCTTGTTATAGAACCTACGAGTTCATATGTAATTCGTTCATAAAATACTCGTTTCAAACATTTACACAGCTAGGAATAAACCTCTGTATACATAAGTATAGATAAATGATTACATTCGAGACTTTGTGTCTCTCACAGGCCTGATCTTCAACTATCAGTGGCCTCTTTCTTTCACTCTTCCCATAGACTTACACTTATACCAGAAAGGCTCTTTTTAACTAATTTTGGTTCCAATCCTAAATCTATTGAACTAACTCCTAAATCCTCCATGTCCACTTCTAACTTCATTTAATTCCTAAGAACTCTCTCTAGTTCCTCGAATCATGAAACTACCTAGGGAGTTATAATTGACTTCAAACACTCTCATCATTATTAAGCACTCATGTTCTCCTTTATTCGAGAGCATTTACAAACAACCTCATGCATCTAATTAATTCCTATTCTACCCACTCAAAAGCCTAAATATTACATTAGTTCAACACTTAGTACACTAACTTCTCTAAAAACACATGACCCCCCTATGGCTACTAAAGTACAATGATTTTCCTTGGGTTGAATGCTCCTGCATCAACTATGCAGAGGGTGGGCTATGTGTGGGAGAACGAGGTTTCATATGGAACTTCATTTGCATAGACAAAATTAATTTTATACTACATTTGCATTTAGTTTTTTTCAGATTTAGTTAATAAGGTCACTATTTAATGTTTCCATAATATCTTGTTTCTATTTCTTCAATTATTGTTTTTATGTGTAGAAATATAGGCCACCCACATGCATGTTGCAAAGAAAAATCTGCATAATCTATTAATAATAAAATAAGCATTGTTATTGTGCCAAAGTTAACTAAGCTATCAAGTTTCATTGTGAAAACCTCCATGACCTGCACAATCTACAAATATCAAATTGCAAATGCACTAACTCCATAAAATTTGAAAATGCCTTACAATTAAGACATGCCTTTACACTTGTGTCATTCACCTGAAATTCCACAAATCCTTTACTCCACACTTGCATTTCTTCTTTGCATAGCCTCCATACATGCACAACCACATTTGCACAATTATTTCCATACTCAGTATTTCCCTTCAATCAATAATTCAAAATTCAAAATGGTTATTAATTGATGTGGGTTTCAGATATAGTGGGTAGGAAGAAATCATTGTGAAATATGTTCCTAAATAAGAATATAAAAATAGATTTGTACATTTATTATTTTAATAAAGTTCTCCTAATGCTTTGGGCATAGTGAAAGCTCTGCACACATGCATTTGTTCTACACACACACTTCTTCTGAACAACCAATGTGGCACAATCGCATTTTCACAAACAAATCTGCACAACTACTTCTGAAATTGTGAAATACATTACCAAATAATAATTAAAAAGGAGATTTTATATTTATTATTTTAATAAACCATGTGTGAAGTTTTTCTTGAGTGGAACTTTCACTCTACAAGTAGCCCCTCACACTACTTGTTCACATAAGAAATGCTTCGTAATTTACTTATTCCTCTTGAGAAAACTTGATAATTATGGTAAAGGTACTTAAATTTTGTTTCTAAAATTTTGAACTAAGAAATTTCATTCACACTATCAACAAGGTTTCATTGGGAACCCAATTTAGTATATACAAAAAATGGTTATCACTTTGTAGTAGTGTTTTACTTGGCATTATTTCAAAGGATAAAAATATTAAATCTAAAATAATTATTTTTAAAGTATTGAAATACAAATATTAACGTATCTTTTCAAAATTAATACAAATGTAAATCTTTGAATATTTTGTTATAATTTTGAAAACATTAAAATATTAATATTAACGTCTAAACTGTTACTAATAGAGTTAATCGATAGAACTGAAAGGTCCATTCAAATCCAAAACTGCAACATGTTTAATGTTGATGCTTATTATAGTCTAATGTTCAATTTGTTTACTAATAGTGTAATGATAATATGATTCTAGTCCGGAGTACGGCAATAGAGTCCAAATTTTCATTTTACGAAGCATTCTTGTGGTGTTTCTTACCTTTGCATATGACTTTTATGTGAAAATGTGGAGGCTTAAATTATGAAACGAGATAGCCCTTAGGCATAAGCACAAATGTAAGTGAGCACTTCTTGTATACCAAGTATGATTTCTATACTCCAGCAAAATCAACTTCCTCTGTAATAAAAACTTTGCTAATCAATTGATCAAAGGTTGTGCTCTTCACACAGTTAAATATTTTTTATGGTTATATTTGTGTAAACAGACATATGCGTGGAACTGTGGATGTATTCCTTTGTGTAGAGGAAGCTTTCAATATTTCATTGTATAGACCTTCGCACTTTGCACAACAAAATCTTCTCACACAAGGAAAGTTGTTCATAGAAAGCTCCACTACTAATTAATTTTGTAAGGTTACGTAGTGCAACACAAAACCATTCGAAATCAAAATCATGTAAAATTGATACATCAATTTCATTTCAAAATACAAAAAAAACTTCCATTACATATAATAGATAGATACAAAGAAAACATAATAAAATCCCTTCATGAAGTACCATAATCTGGACAAATTTAAATATATCACGACAATGAACATTATTCATGTTTCATAACAAACAAAACTATTTCCATATTTCATGTTATTGGCATATATGTATTGATGACATAATACAGGTGCTAAGCACACAAGTTTGTAACATCAAGCAATAAAATTACAGTAACAAGAAGAGTATTGACTTTAAAATTTCAATCATCATAGCTATTATTGAAATAAATAAACAAAATGCAAATGCATAGAAGATCAAATTCAAAGAATTAAGAAATTAGATACTCAACGAGAATCACTTGTATCAGTAATGAAAATTATCAATGGCTCAATTCATTGGCTCATTCACTATGTTATTCTAAAATCTTCTCTTTCACCACCTACTCCTACATCTAGGAAAAGTAAATGTGTGAACAATAATATGGAAAGAGAGAACTGCAAAATAAAACAAGGAATTGCATTTAACAATTAGACTATGTGACATTAATAAAATTAACAAATTATGATGGTTGAGTACTAGTAAACATAAAATGAATATGAAAATATTTAAGGACATTTACAATTTGTGAAAGAATATACATTAATTGTTTCACTATCAATTGTCTTCTGGATGCATGGCTTGCTGAACCAATGTCTTCAACTTAGCTTGAATGAATTCTTTCATTGGCCCCATTGTAATCTCCAGCCTTGTATGTTCATTGAATAATTTTTTTTCTATCTCCATTACCTCTTCTTGTAACTAAGAAATTAACAAAGATTTCATTTCATTAATACTAACAAATCCAACTAGCCATTTGATAATTGTTTTGAAGAAAAATTAATTATATCACCAAACTGTTTTTACATTGATGGTTTTCTATTATCTAATTCAAATGATAGCATATCTATTGTAATCAATTCAAAATTACATATAATGCTTGGGTCATCTATATTTTGAACAATTTGCATCATTTTTAGAAACACATCATTTCTCCTATTCTTAATGCTCTCACATTTAGAAATAATGTTTTCTAATGTACTGATTCTTCTAGCCCATCCAACCTTTTATTTTCCTCATTTGATTAACATTTCGAAGTTCTCTATTTTTCTTGTCTAGATAAGACAACAGTTCAAGCCTTTGACTAAGAGCAAGTAAGTCATTATTAACAAAATGCTTATCTTCACTAATATTATTTCTCACCAAATAGACAAATGAGTCGATTTCCTGTGCTAACCGTAGTAGAACATAAACTGCATGGCATACATGTTCAATGATTTCTAACCTCTAGCATATATTACTTTCAATATGAAATTTAACTGCAATAACTAGTTACAAAGCTCTAATAGATCCATGAGATGTGATAGTGGTGGGAATTACAGATCGTTGAGTCTATATTACGACTAGAGTCATCAACAAAGGACCTAGATTTAAAGCATTTTCTAACATTTTTATTGTTGATTTCAGTACTAGTTTCTCTACTTCCCGTTTCTCAATAGACACTACAAGCGCATTCCCAGTAGCTTCATGCAATGTCAAAACACCTGTGGCTACAAATCCACACATATGGACACTCATTTCTACTTTATCAATAACTTTTTTTTATCATGCATGCTTATTTTTTCAATTTCAATATTTTATTGTCCATGTTGTAGTTTGCATCTTGAAAAGTGGCAAACGGAATCAAAAATAGGAAATTCTTTGGCAACGTGCTCCATTATTTTCTGATTTTTGTTCAAAGCAGTACCAATCCAATAAGGTAGAAGATTTTAAATCTCCTTGTTGATAGCTTCTTAATTGCTTCTTGCATGGGTGTTTTTCATTTTTCAAATTCAATCATGTTTTTTTTCTCTAGAATAAGAATTTGATGAGGCTCCTTTTCATTTCTAGAAGCTAATAATTGACCATGAATTAGTTGTGTAGCTTTGGAAATTTTTGTTTTCTTTCACTTGAAGATGAAGCCAAAGTAGTTTCAAATATGCAAATAGAATATTTCATAGTTTTTCGCTTCTTTGTTCGCACTTTGTTTCAATGCTAATACTTTCTTCTTCAACAATTTCTCTAATAGTCATTGCTCCTTCTTGATTATTTATTGGATCAATGTGACTCTTTTCACTTTCACTCATAGTTCTTTTCAACAAGATCTTGCATTTTATGGCACCTAGATGTGAGATAAATAGGCCTTTCAGATTAATGTCTCATCAATCTTCAACTTATTTTAAATTAAAATTATGCAAAGACTTCACAAACTATCTTAGCTAGTTTTCATTCTTCATGGTTACTCGTCCAACAAAATGGAAAAGAAATGAAATTTTTCTTATTTTTCTATTCAAATTTAACATTCCAATTGTAGTATTACATGTAAATTTCAACAACAAAATACATGTCCATAACAATTCTTGGAAGCAACAATGGCTTACCTCCAATCCCATAAACTTGAATAACCATATTATTTTCTCTTTCTTCATGTATCCCTTTCTGCCAAAGGAAAACTTGTGCTTTGCTATATATTCAATGGGGATCTCGTCCAGTTATCATGTAAATAAATTTTTGTACAAAAATATCTCAAATTAGACAATAATTTGGAATAACTTCCTACTTCCACAATATGGGATAAAAAAGCTACATCAGTTCTTTGTCAAAATTTAAATTAGGATTATGTGGAAACTCATCAAAAGTATCACTTGACATGAGGGTTATTATCAAATGTGCCATCATGAATAACCCACCGCTCTTGAAAACATTTACTAATTAGAAACACATTTCATTTCAAATAAAGCAAGCCGAGTCAAATGCACAATTTTTTTATGTGAATAATGGAGCACATAGAGAATGGATATTGGGATATTGGTTGTAGTTTCTTAGCCCATTAAATACGCATACAATGAACAAAACCCTCTAAATGGTTCTCTAAACAAAGTAATATCTAGAGAGGAAAGATCAAAAGGAACCTCAAATTTGACGAAACAAACTCTTGTATGATTTTCAAGCCACCTACATGTGATTCTAAAAAACTATTTTCTTTTTAAAAATATAAGCACATATCCAATATCAGTAGCTTCAATATTTGCCTGAATGTTTCTGAAGTCACAGGAATATGAGTATCTTTGTCTGGTAGCCTGATTTGTTTTGATTTTAAATCAAATTTCTCTGTGCATAAATAAATGATTTATCTGAAATCAAATACTTTTGGAATGCATGCAATGTTCACTAATCTGGTACACCAAATATTATCACTACTCTTCTCTTGGAAAGACATATTCACATATTTTTGATACGTAGCCAACAACTAAAATCTTTGATCAATGAGCGCAAGTGAGTTAGTAGTATCAATGAAAATAACTTATTTCCTTCCCCACGAATCCATTACTGCTTTTTATTTTTAAAATATTTTTTCAACCAACAACATGTTAAATGTGCTTTAGTTATAGACCATTGATATGTTAAACAATCACCACTTGTTACTACTCCCCCTGTGAAATCCCTACTATAGGACACATTCAATATATATCATTTCAGTATAGCAATTTACGAAAGTAGTATAAATAATTCACATAATCTAAACATGTCACAATTTTGGCTAGAAAATAGTAGAAATTCTGAAATGATCTTTAGAAAAGAGGGCAAAGTTTTTTGGAAAATTGGATTATAGTTGACAAGTTGCAAGATTTTCATTTTCAAAGTAATTATTGATAGTACTAAATTTTATAGTGTTTTCTTCTCAAAGGTGTATGGAAATAAATCACCTAAGCCTGTGGATGACAAACAGTCTCAACAATATAAATGGCTACTAAGCATTGTATATCTGCAGTAAATGATAAAAACAAAACCTACCAAAGTCCTGATTTATGCCACAATCATAGTTAAACAACAAAATGAAATAGTAATAAATGCAAGTAACTCCAATAATCCAATGGAAACCAAATATACAAAGAATAGATTTTACTAAATAACGCCTGTGAAGGGAACAAATAAATGTTACTAGTCCCCCTATATGGGATGGGTTCTTGGCTATCTTCAAACATCTTCAGCTTGTGTAGAGTCTCTCTCCTCTATAATGTGCAAACCTAACAAATAAAGTGTTTGAGCTCAATGGGAACTCAAATGTAAGAAAAATGGTGTGTGACAGTGATAATAATTAGAGTTACAACAATGAGTGCAACAACGAAAATAATCAAAAGTGAATAATGAATGGAAAACCCTTCTATTTATAACAAAATATTGAGTTATCCTCGAATAATGAGCAATAATAAAATTTGTTAACCCCATTCTAGGGAATAACCACTTGGAATATTTTATTACATTTGTTAGGAGGGAAAAAGTATCTAAACTTTTATTTAGAAATAAAAAATCAATAAATGATTTATTTATCGTCTCAAGAAATACGGTTAAGGAATAATAAACAAATAATGATCTATTTAATTATTCCTGAGGGATTTAGTCAAAATTGACAAGGAATAATAATTAATTTAGTGATTAATTAATTATTCCTAGAGAAAAATAAGATAATTGATAATTTATCTATTTATTTTTCGTAATTGGGTCAAATATGACAAGGAATATTAATTAATCTATGGTTTTAATTAATTATTCCTAGAAAGAAAATTAAATAAATAGTGATTATTTAATTATTCTTCATGGGTTTAATTATAAATTACTTAACAAATGTGGTTTATTAAGTAATTTCTCAAAGTGAAAGCAATTTTACTATGGTAAAATTGGCCTTACATGGTGTACTTCGATCCATCTAGTAAATTAGGCTAGATCATCAATTTTTTGGTGATAACATAAATTTTATGCTTTTTCCATTTTCGCTATCTGTTACTATTTGGCGTGTGAAATTTATTTGGTGGAACGTTTTGAACAAATAACAATTCAAAAACAACAAAGCATACATTTCCAAGAAATAGCAGAAATAGTTTAAAAACAAATCTTGACATTTGGAAACTAGTTACTCCATGTATGAAACAAATTAAATTTGAATCTTCTCTAATAATGGCAACTGGCTTACATGTATTCAACAACCGCATCCATTGTTATATCGAAGTCATTTTGGAGGTAATAGCATTTGCATTCTTGACTACATGTTGATCCATCCATTTTCCAAAAGGATAAAAAATCATTATTGTCATTATGTCGTGTATGAAAATAAGGAGACTAAACTCCGAACAATGAAAGTGATTCTTATTCTTCTTCTTTGTCTTTCTTTCACTTCTCCATAATGCAATTTTGTAATTCCACATATTTTCTGTATGTAGCGAGCACTTCCCACATTAATTACAATCACTAGTAAAACTTTAGCCACAACATTATTCATTGTTTCTTGTAATTGATCAAATTTAGTATTAATAATGATATTTAATTTAGTTTTATGATTTTTAGGTTTATTATTGTTTAATAAAATATTGAATCATTGTGTGGAAATAACTTCATGCACACAACATAAGCTTTACTATGGGCTTGAGGTAAGAAAAGCTCTGCATAGTGAAACAAGTTTCTATATATAGCATGGGTTATATGATTACTTACTTCTGCAGATGCATTTGTTATTTTCATAGCCTCTATACATGCATAACCACTTTCACACAGCTACTTCAGTACTTAATAATGCTCTACAAATACTCATTTACGATTTACTACCGCAACTTCAATATTTATAATATAAGCTTTAATATGAGTTTCAGACAACAAAATCTCCACACAATAAAACAAGTTTATATATCTAGTAGGACTAATTTAAATACTTATTTTCTTTAAGTAAACAAATTGTATATGTCTATAATCAAATTACTTACAAAGGTTGGTTTACAATTGACTACTACAAAACGAAATATGGAGTTTTTTCACAATGCTTCAAACAAACAGATCCCATAGTTCATTGTATTATTACTATTATTATCATCATCATATGTTGTTGTGCGTAGCTTTTACTCTAGGAAAGAAGCTTCTTATGCACAATGAAAACTTTCATTCTAATCCTAGCATAATGAAAACTTCGTACAATGAAACATTGATGTGTGCAATTCTTGCTTTTGTATATGCATTCATAAATAAAGAAAATTGGAAAAGAATAGTCAATATTTCTGGCTGAGTAGCCTTCAATAATTATCAACATAGTTACAAAAACTATAATTGTTATCAAATTCAAATGCTACTCACAACAAACGCAAGTTCTCTAATAACCAAAAAAAATCCAAGTGTTCATATCCATTATAAACAAAACTAGAATAGACTAAACAATCTTTTTTCTTCACAAGACTTGAACAATAGCCAACACAGTTACAGTAAGAAAAATTGTCTTCAGATCCAAATCCTTATTACTGTAGCTATCATTCAAATAAACATCACAAATGAAATAGGCATCTCTAAACCAAAACTCTTGCTAAACATTTATTTTTATTGCCAATAATTTTCATACCATTACATAGAATATAAAGGCTCCAAAACATAGTCTCGTGAACTTATGTTGAAATCAATAATGATGAGAAACACTAAAGAATCCATAAAACTACAAGTTCATATGTAAAACATTATCTAAGAATTTTTTATATAACTAGTAAAATGTCTTAGTATTTAGAACAGAGTAAATGAAAATCCATTTTAATTATCATTCATTATAGAACATTAGCTAATATATAAAAGTTTAAAGAAAATACTAAAAAACGGGTGTTTAATTACTATTTTTTGTACAACATTTAAGAACCTAGGTCCATGCAACCTCCCATGTGAAACGTTATCTCAGAATTATCTACATAATTAGTAAACATATTGAGATATAGAAAAGAGAGTAATCAAAATTCAAATAAGCTACAATTACAAAGCCATGGTCCAGAAAATAGCGCTTCTTGCATGAAGCATTTAGGAAAGTTTTAATACTTCAGTTGTAGAGCTAAATGCATTCGTCCCAATGGGGACTACAATTGTAATCTCGTCAATCATATTCTCTAAAAGTCATCTTCAACAAATAACAAGGAACCACGTTTAGGAATTAGACCATTCCATCATAACCCACACATAACATTTCAATAGTAAAATTCTTTGACGAAAAAAAAATGTGTCAATGTATTAAAATAATTATAATGTGAAAAATCAAACCAAATATTATTTAGCCCTCGACTATCTCTCAAAATTAGGATTCTTGCAACGAATTCATTCACTTTAGCTTCAAAGAATTCTTTCATCAGAGTAATGGTAATGTATTTCTTAACACGTTCATTGAATATCTCCTCAATTTCTTTTACTTCTTCCTGCAGTTGCAAAACCAAAGCAAAGTACTCTTCATTGACACTAACAAAAGTAATTAGCCATTTGCTAATTTTCTCTTCACTAAAATCAATTATATCATCAAACTCTATTTCCTGTGATTGTTTTAGCTTATCCAAAAACCATGATCTTTTCCTTAATTAGTCCAGACTAATTGGGTAAACATGTGAAGTTGGGTTATGAGTTTGTAACAAATTCCCCCGAAAAGTTCATAATCCTAATTTTTTGGTCCAACAAAAAAAAAATCAGTTGAATTCTTTACATTTATTTCATCGAACTATTATATGAGAGTTCAACTAAACAATTGGTTTTTTAGATTAATGTCAACCATTTAACGGATTTTTGTCAAAGGTGAACAAATCGGCAATATATTTTTTTGGTCGAAAAAAAGTCTATATATGATGACCCTGATGCACTTCCATATATTTTATGTTGTTAGTTTGTTGGTTATTGTTAGTTAGAGTGGCTTGGGTTCACTAGAGTAATTTTCTGTGATTCTAGTTTGGGTGGCACACCAATGCACTGGAGGAAATGATCACGTATCTCACTATGTGCATGACTCTTATTTGTTGTTGTTTTTGCATATTTATTTTTCAGTTCTTTTGGAGCATATTTTAATTTTATGTTGGTTTTTTTGCAAGATTGGTTGGAGCCAGAGGAGTTCTTGCAGGTTTTTTCAAGATTGGTTGTACCTTGTTATCGATGAAGGAAATATGTTAGCCTCCTCGTTCAGACCATGTATGTTTATTGCATGTTTTTGATGTGTTACATATACTACATTGTGATATTTTTTTGTCATGTGTGCTAGATATTATATTTGACCCATGGCTATAGCTTGCTTGCTAGGGGCTTATTCCTCATGATTCCATGCCTCCATATAATAACTTTGTTAATATGATGTGTCTTCAAGTAGTGAATCTATCATTATGAATTGTACATATTTATTTAGTGTTTTAATAAAATGGTGATGCATTTACCTTCAAAATTTAGTTGAAACCAAAAGCCATAATTTCATGCGATCTTATGCAGTTGGATGAATGAGTTGATCATAGATTTCTTCATCATTTGGCATTTTTTAAGAAAACATTATGTGCCACACTTTGCACGCTCCTCTCCTAGTGATGTGTATGTATTATGATCGTTAATCTATACAATAAAGTCATATTTCAATTTGACATTTTCATTGAGCACAATTCAACTTCAAAGCAGTTCTCTTCACATGAATGTTGACCAAAACAATATGTTTATCAATTCCTAGGGCAATTACTGAATATATTTAAGTATGGTGAATCATATCAAATCTTGCAGAGTGGTTATGGAAATTAAACTTCCTCTACGGTCTATGGCATCTATTGGATCTTTGATGTTAATTAAGAGTTCCACAACCTAGATCTTTTGTTTAGAATTTTATGTTAAAAAACACATGTGGACTTGCAATGTTTGCCAGGATCAGTACTTTTGTGCTATCTTGGTGATATAGTGGCATGGTAAGTATGGGATTGAGTAGATTACTATACTCTATAAATGTGGAATAATTAAGTGAGACAAGTAACGCTCATCCACAAGTCCAAACTTAATTATTCTCCATAGTACTAATTTATTAATTTATTATAAATGGCGCGCAAAAACATAGTTTTATAATTTTACATTATATATGTTACATAAGATAGATACTCCCACCCTAGATAGCTAGACCCTAAAGACAGATAGATCGGGGGAAGGTATTCGACATCAAGAAGACAAACTCCTTCCAGACAACTAGATATTATTTATGTGCCTCATTATATATCTAATGTGGGGGTGATACTTGCAATAGCGGCCTTATAATGAACCTATTCAGATGGAAACCTCACCTTTCCCAGAAAAAATTTATTACATCTTCATATTTGGTATATCACTTAGACCTTTTCCTAGTAATCTGCCTACTTTCAGTTACCTTCATTTTAAATTGTTGGGATGTATATGCATCTTTTTCTATCTTTATAATTCATCAATTGAAGACACATTTTCCTCCTTGTTTAAATCATCTTTAGGTGCACCATGGGCTTCTAGCCACCCGTCATCTTCAAGAAAATAATCTCCTCTTGTTATCCTTTTTCACATCTCCTTAATAAGATTTGTGGATCTTCTATGATAGTGTTATCTTATATTATATTCCCTTCAATTTAATTGAAATTCCAGTGAGATATTCCAATAACCGAAGATGGTGAATGTGAACTTAACATAAATGTCAGATTTTATAGTTTTGTTTGCATACATTAATAAATTTTACAGTTCTGTTTGCTTATGCTAATAATGCTGAAAAGTTGCTTGATCTTCCTTCTCATCATTATCCATAAATTTTACATTTTTGTTTGCATATGCTAATAATGCTGAAAATTTACTTGATCTTCCTGCTCATCCAGTGGAGTTGTAATCGTTGTGCTATAAATTTGCTCCATCCATAGAGGAAACTATCAATGAATTTTTTTAATATATTTGGTAGCGTATGATGGTAGCCCAATGCTCAATATTCCTTAGTGATTACATTGGTTGGAAAGGCATTATATTTCCTTTCTTTTTGTTTGGTTAATTGCTTTACAATCCAATATTTTGGATTATATTTTATGAAAAATAATATTTGTATGAAGAACGATAAATCCAGTATGCATAGTTGATTAGGTCAAAAATAAATGAGACGTTTTTCTCTAATTTTTTTTGTCTATATGGATTTTTTCATGATTCTTTCAAATTTTTCGATAGTTAAACAAGTTTGTCATTATAGTTTGTAATGAGCATATTAAAATTGCGACTTACTCCCTTTTCCAACTTCTCAAATTTCATATGCTTGTGTGTATGGATCTTCTATTTTCTTCTTTTCTTTAAGATGATTCAAGCACTTATTAAAGGGAGTAATGGTATGGTCAAGGAGGGCATACTTACTCATTTTTGTTTTGGCTCTCTCTCTCTCTCTCTCTGTGTATATATATATATATATTACATGTTACTATTTCCTGCATGTAGTCTATTTCTTGAACTAATTAAGTTTGGATATAGAGTTTGTAAATGCATAGAAATCAATCTACCAAGTAAATGAGTAGTAACACCCGCTTATTTCTAAAAATTAATACGAAAGAACTCCAATACCTCTCATTTGGAAGGGAAATCTATAAATCTCTCTTTCTTGCTCTACCTTCTTTTTATAAATTAATATATATCTATCAACTAGAATCATGATAATTTCATATATTATATATATATATTATATTATATATATTATAATTATATATATTGTTGGAAAATAATATTGAATGGGGGGGGGGGAATCAGTATTAGAAATTTAACAATTTTTTATTTCCATAAACATATTGATATATGCTACTTCTATTAATTCAACCTGTGTATATATGCAACTGTGTTTAGAGAAAACCATGTATATCTTACAGACTTATAATTTAGTTAGCTGATCTTAATCTGTGTATATGTGCCTTTGCTATGTTGAACCTGCATATAGATCTTTAAAAGATAATTTACCTTTTTCAACTATTCAAACATCAATTATACCCAGATCATCAGATTTATAGATCAATTCATGCGCCAAATATAACAGATCAAATCACACAAAGATACTTCTCTTCAAGCGTTAAGATCTTGACCCATCAATAGAACTTATCCTTCTTCTAGCGCTCAGGTTCCTCCTTGATTCAGATCCAGCTAAGCACCATAACCCAATGACCAGTGTTCTATATCTTTCTCTTCATAAGATATTCAATCCTTGAGTGCCTTTGCCTAATGATCTCCTTCCCCTTTTATAGCCTTAGGTCTTATTCAATACCATGGTCCAAAACCACTTAGAACCAATACCTGAGTCCAAATACCTGGGTTAAACACTTTGTATGAGATACCATGGTCCAAAACCATAGGTCTAAATACCAAGGACCAAAAACAAAGTTTTCCAAACTGTACATGCTTTTTAGTGCACGAAAGTGCGTGTATACGCATAAGTGACTTTTGGTCTATGAATCCGCATGTATATGTGGCTTGATCAACGGGAACCTATGTATACCTCAGTTTCCTTTATTCTGAGAGCCTGTGAGCCTGAACTATTATGTGAGTGATTTTCTCAGTGAGTTGCCATCAAGGACAATACCTGTGCCATAGTGCTAATCCTGTGTCATAATGCCAACAATCTCCCCCTTTGGACTTAATGGAAACCCCAAGTCTCTCAAAGTCATTCTCCCCCTTTGTCATCAAGGGCAAAGGGTTATGCTCCCCCTGAGTACATGTTGAAATCTCTGATCTACTGTGTTGTACATGCTCCCCCTGACTGTAAGCAAGGTCTGCAAAAATATGTTCTAAAAGAACATGAATCTATACATCATAAATGACCTTCCTATCACCAAAGACTCATACATACATCCATCTTCCAACCAAGAGGGGAAATACAAAAATTGGCTCATCCACCCGACCACGTGGGGATATACCAAAAGTTTATACATGATACAACAAGAATATTACATCATCCATCTCAGGCATAGTGGGGAACCAAAATAGGTCATTACATGACCTTGATAATAAAAGAAATACATGACATAGAGACCAAATATCTAAGAAAAGACTATGATAGTCATCAGCAACATCTGTCAATCACCATCCGGACCATCAACCATGAACTCCCTCTGCACCTATTCCACTTGAACCAAAAGTAACTGTGAAGTTGTACCAAGATCTTCTAATATAATGCCAACAATGCATTATTAGAAGTATATGCTCCCCCTTGAACCTGTGCCAGATGGTCTCTATCAGACCCATATCAGACTCTTTTCATCCTAAGTTTGACCCACTGTTTTGCTTCAAACCAACATATACACAACTGTATCCACATAAACGGGCATATGTACATGGATGCTCTTCATGAAACTCGCGTACAACCACTTTTATTTGAAACAGATAAGTGTCAATAGCAAGATGATGCATCAACTACACCCAACTTCTGTCTGAGGTATTCAGATGTCTCCCTTGGTAGTGGTCTGGTGAATATATCAACAACATGTTCCTTGGAGGGCACATACTCCAATTTTACCTTTTGTTGAAGTACTTGTTCCTGGAGAAAATGATATTTGATAGTTATGTGCTTGGTCTTTGAATGCATGATTGGATTATTTGAAATACTGATTGCACTTGTATTATCAGATAAAATGGAGATGGGTGGAGTACAAGTGATTTGAATGTCTTCCAATGTTTGTATCATCCAAAGGAGTTGTGTGCAACAAGATGTAGCGACCACATATTCTACTTCAACTATGGATAATGCAATTGAACTTTATTTCTTACTGAACCAAGACACTAATCTGAAACCCATAAAGAATGCACTGCCAGTAGTGGTTTTTCTGTCATTCATGCTTCCTGCCCAATCTACATCTGTATATGCATGAAATGTGAGATCTGTATCTCTAGGATACCATAATACATAGTTTTGAGTTCCTTGAAGATATTTGAAAATCCTTTTAACTGCCTGAAGGTGTGCTTCCTTTGGATTTTCCTAAAATCTTCCAACTATTCCTATTGCATGCATGATGTCTGGTCGGGTACCTGTCAGATAGAGCAGACTACCAATCATGGATATATAGGTTGGTTGATGTACTACTGTTGATTCATCATTTACATTGAGGCTGCATCCTGTTACCATAGGGGTACATACTGGTTTCGAATCTTCCATGCCATGTTTCTTCAATATCTTCTTGAGGTACTTGGTTTGTGATAGAAAGATATTGTCTTTCTTTTGTTGGACTTGTAAACCAAGAAAATATGTGATCTCAACAAGTAGGGACATTTCAAATTCTTTCTACATCACCAAAGCAAATTTTTTACTCATGGCTTCTTCATTGCTACCAAAGATGATCATCAACATACAAAACAAGTATTAGCAATTTATCATTGTCAATCTTTATATATAGATTTCTATTTGTTGATCCTTTTGAAAAACCTTGTTGATGGAGGTATTTGTCCTGACAATAATACCAAGCACTTGGAGCTTGTTTAAGACCATAGAGAGCCTTTCTGAGTCTGCATACAAGTTTTGGATCATTTCCAAGGGTGAATCCATCTGGTTGCTCAATATACACTTCTTATTCTAAGTCTCCATTTAGAAAGGAAGATTTCACATCCATTTGATATTCTTTGAGCTTTTGAAAGCTAGAAAGAGCAAGGAACATTCTTATGGCTTCAAGTCTAGCAACTGGTGCAAAAGTTTCTTCAAAGTCTATACCTTCTTGTTGAGCATACCCTTTACAAACAATTATAGCCTTGTTTCTAATAACATCTCCATTTTCATTCAACTTGTTTTTGAATATCCATTTGGTCCCTATGACATTCTTATCATTAGGTCTAGGAACCAATTCCCAAGTGTTATTATTTTCAATCTGCTCAAGTTGCTCATTCATGACCTTGACCCAACATTCATATTTACATGATTCACTTATATTTTGTGGTTCAATGAAGGAGAGCAATACTAGATAGCTTGAAGCTTCTGTAATAGTTATTCTTGTTTGTACACCTTCCTCTTTTTGCCCCAAAATGAGTCTCTAGATGGTTCTTCTGGACATTCCTGGATGGAGTCTTTTCTTCTACTCTTAACTGTTCTTCTGGTGCCTCATAAGTTTCTTCTTTAGTAGTAGTCTGATCTGATGTTGAAGGACAATCCTCCTCATATTCATAATCTTTGGTTTTTATCTGCTTTGGATTGTCATATGCTTCATCAACCACCACATCAATACTTTCAACAATTTTTTCAAGTCTTTTATTGTAACACTTATATCCTTTACTTCGGGAAGAGTAACCAAGGAGAATGCCTTCATCTGCTCTAGGTTCAAACTTGCCAAGATTTTCATCAGTCCTTTTGATGTAACATTTGCTTCCAAAAACTTTGAAGTATTTTACAGTAGGAGTCTTACCATACCAAATTTCATCAAGAGTTTGAGTGTTGTTTAGCAAGACATTTGTTTTGTTTAGAATAGTAATGGCAGCAAATGCAGCTTCACCCCAGAAGGTTACAACATTTCTACACTCATCAAGCATAGCACGAGCCATTTGTTGAACCATTCTGTTCATCCTTTCGACCACTCGATTTTGCTGAGGAGTCCTTGTATTAGAGAATTCCCTTCTTAT
This sequence comes from Pinus taeda, assembly GCA_000404065.3. NCBI lineage: Eukaryota > Viridiplantae > Streptophyta > Pinopsida > Pinales > Pinaceae > Pinus > Pinus taeda. The sequence continues at coordinate 48,377 of APFE030713297.1, forward strand.
TCCATGTCCTTCACAAAAGTCGAAAAATTCATCCAAGGTAAATTCCCCTCCTTGATTAGACCTGAGGAATTTGATTTTTCGATCTGATTCATTTTCAACCAAGGATTTGAAAGCTTTGAACTTTTCAAAAGATTCATCTTTATGCTTCAGAAGTCCTATTGTTATAGACATTTTTGGGCACTGCAACCCCAATCATAAATGTCCATAAACCAAAGGCTTCTAAGTCCCTAAAAATGTTGCTTCACCCCCTAAAGGAACAAGGTCAGCTGATTACATCATCTCCCAGAAGTTCTCCACAGAAAACTGCTCAGAACTAGTCAAAACAGGACCATACAGAATGCCCAGTGCAAAGGGTGCAATGCATATCACCTACTCAGTGTAAAGGGTGCAATGCATACTGGAAATCCCTTTTGTAGGGTATGACGGGCGAGAATGGACAAATGGCAGAGACAGTTTATGAGGTGGAGGATCATAGAATCTTCCAGAAACTTCTCCTTTGACACTTGCCTCTCTGAATTCACCCAGGGATGAGTAAGAGATCATCAATCTCCAAGTGGAATAAAGAACTATCAGAGAGAGGACACTAATCAAAAACCTAGAAGCTGACTCACCCCCTACAATCATCTATATATGGATCCCTCATCACAGAGATCCAGAGGCTGGAATCTTGTATCTTGTAAGGAAGTGTTGTTGGTTTCCTGGTGCAACATCATAGCGTTGGGTGATCTAAGCTTTGCATGAGGTGAAGAAGGGCTTTCAAGCTGAGAGGATGACTTTGGGTCAGAATAATGGGTTGTAATCCTCTTTGCTCTTTTTGATATTAATAAAGCTATTCAAGTTTTCCTCCACATTCTTGTATGTTTGATGATATATGCATTTGTGTGGTCAATACATATCTGGACCTGTATTGTTTATGATTGTAGATCTATGTTCTTCAATTGTAGTATGTTACTTTGATTCCACAGGTGCTCTTCGAATTTGGGTAGACGAAGAAGGAGCGGCAAAGATCTATCAGAAGGGAGAGGAACCAAGCGCAAGACAGAGGTTGGTGTCTTTTGTTCCCCTCTTATCTACTTCTCATAAAGGAAAGCGAAATTAGTTTTATTTTGTTTGTTTCTAAGATAGCTACCAGTCTTAGTGGGACTAGCAGCTCTGAGTGGACACTAGATTTCCTGATAACAAAATGGCGACTCCACTGGGGAAAATTGGGAAGAAAACTTGAAGAAACTTTATTGGTAGCAAGTCGCTCTTGAACATGACAGTTTCACTCCACGTCCGAGTCGGGTTGGGTTATTCCGTTCACCGGTCATATCACCATTGGTCCATCACACCATCCATCTTTTGGGTTAAAACTACCAATCCATTTCAGTGTCGCCGGTATGTTCAAGAGAAGTCGCTTAGAGAATTCACCTGTGTCTCATCTACTACAATACATTCACGCTCCATTCTTTCATGACCACAACCCTGAACCTTGTATCATCAGATTGTTTTCACCAAAATCATTTGCTCCGTTCTGTGTCGTAGATGTGGGATTCATTAAGGCCCTCCTACAATGGGTTGCTTCTCGTTGACATCAGCTCATTATCCAAGAAGTTGACCTAGGAACAACCCTTTCAGTACTTTGAAGCTTGCATGCCTCAATGGCAAGTTTCTCACTTCCGGCGACAAGTTTACATCAATGGCCTTCGACCGAAATATTTTGCATGGTGTTTGATGCCAAGTCCCTTTTTCACACCACGCAAATTGTACTACAATACCTTGAGGGTCATTATCATTATTGGTGATTCCTCTCGCACCTGTTAACAACTTACATCATTGGCTGGTAATCAGGCGATGTCTTTCCGTGTTCGACTCCAGAACATCCTTCACATGAATCGACTTGTACTCCGAGTGAAGATTGAACGAGTTTGAAGACCCTGGATCTAGTTTCATCCATCCGGGCTGCGATATATTCAGGAATATAAACACATCAAATGTACATCATTGCCGAATAGATGATCATCTGAATTAAAGGATGATGACTCCGTCTGAATCATTAGTCTACTACACAGACGGGTGTCTGTCCTATGTACATGAAAATGAATTTATAAAGCTGAGCATGGGAATGCCCGCCTCAGCTAGATCATGAAAAATATTATGAAGATAATGTATTGTATTTTATCTTATTACAGGTCGCCTTCCAACTCGAAAAAACTTCGGATCCTCATGATAAAGCATTTCACCCGACATCAAAAGATTAATGACCTCAGCTTTAGGGGCAACTGTTATAGACATTTTTGGGCACTGCAACCCCAATCATACATGTCCATAAACCAAGGGCTCCTAAGTCCCTAAAAGTGTTGCTTCATGCCCTAAAGGAACAGGGTCAGTTGATTACATCATCTCCTAAAAGTTCTCTACAGAAAACTGCTCAGACCTGGTCAAAACTGGACCATACAGAATGCCCAGTGCAGAGGGTGCCATGCATCTCACCTGCTCAGTGTAAATGGTGCGATGTATACTGAAAAGCCCTTCTGTAGGGTGCGATGGGCAAGAGTAGACAAATGGCAGAGACAATTTGCAAGGTGGATCATCATGGAATCTTCCAGAAACTTCTCCTGTGACACTTGCCTCTCTGAATTTGCCCAGGGATGAGTAAGAGATCATCAACCTCCAAGTGGAATCAAGAAATATCAGAGAGAGGACACTAATCAAAATCCCAGAAGCTAACTCACCCCCTTACAATCATCTATATATGGATCCCTCATCACAGAGATCCAGAGGCTGGAATCTTGTATCTTGTAAGGAAGTGTTGTTGGTTTCCTGGTACAACATCATAGTGTTGGGTGATCTAAGCTTTTCATGAGGTGAAGAAGGGCTTTCATGCTAAGAGGATGACGTTGGGTCAGAACAATTGGTTGTAATCCTCTTTGCTATTCTTGATATTAATAAAGCTATTCAAGTTTTCCTCCACATTCTTGTATGTTTGATGATATATGCATTTGTGTGGTCAATACATATATGGTCCTGTATTGTTTATGATTGTAGATCTTTGTTCTTCGATAGTAGTATCCTGCTTTGATTCCATAGGTGCTCTTTGAAGTTGGGTAGATGAAAAAGGAGCGGCAAAGATCTATCAGAAGGGAGCGGAACCAAGCAAGGAACCAAGCACAAGACAGAGGTTGGTGTCTTTTGTTCCCCTCTTATCTACTTCTCATAAATGAAAGCGAAAGTAGTTTTAGTTTGTTTGTTTCTAAGATAGCTACCAGTCTTAGTGGGACTAGCAGCTCCAAGTGGACACTAGATTTCCTGATAACACTTAGTGAGAGTAGTGAATCATATGATGCAAAGATTAAACATCAATGACCAAACTCAAGTAAGAGAGAACCAAAATCTCCCTCAAAATGGAAACCAAGACTTTAGAAGGAATGTTCCCTAAATTAAACAAAGAGAACAAAAGGGTCCAGACCAGTAGTTTCGGCCTCCTTTTTAAGAAAATTACACAGATGATGAGGGGAATATTGTTTAATATTTGGATGATAATCAAATAAATTTGAAGGGGATAAGTGATGATGAAGTAGTTTACCTCACTCAAGAGGATCAGGAACTTTTTCTTCTATCCCACACTAAATTAGATTCCGAAGAGTCAGATGAGTATAAACAACAGTTTGAAAATTCCATAATGGAAGTCCATAGGCAGTACAACCTTAGGAGAAAAAATAATCCCTACACTCTCAGCACCAAAAACTTAGATAATCCTGCTAAAAAGTCATCTGAAAAGGAACTTAGGAAAACCATAGATAGTCTTCGTAAGAAAACTATGGATAATTTTGGTAAGAAAAAAGTAGAAATCCATGTCAAAAGGTTGTTGACAATGTTTCTAAAACTACTCAAACAGATGCCCCAACCACCAGTCAAGAAAAAGAGTCTATGACTAAACAAATCACAGATCAATCTGAACTTCCTAAATTAAGTAAGATTCAAACATCGTTCACATTGAGAATGAATTAGCTAAATTGAAAATCCTTATTCCTCTCACAAAGTTAATGAACAAAAGCATGTACAGACCCCAAGTAATTAAAGCTTTAAACATAGGGGAAAACATTTACTCTATAAATCTGAATGATGACCAACCTGAACTCTTATTTGGACCGGAAGTTGGGGGCAAACCTCAGGAAGGAGGATTTCCTCCATCCTATGTTAGCCTGAATATTCATGATAAGATTCTCCATAATGCTATGCTAGATTCAGGTGCATCCCACAATTTAATGCCTAAAGCTGTTATGGAGAAATTAGGGCTTGGCATTACTAGACCTTATAAAGACTTGTATTCCTTTGATTCCAGCAAATTTAGATGCCTAGACTTATGAAAGACCTATGTGTTACTTTAGCACAAATCCCTGCTAAAAGTCTAGTAATGGACATAGTGATTGCAGATATTCCCCCTAATTATGGCATGTTGTTGTCATGATCTTGTGGGGGGGGTGGAATTACAAGGTACCCTACATATGGACATGAATTTTGCTACCATGCCAGTCTTTGGGTAGAAAAGAAGACTATATAGGGAAACCTTGATGAAATTCATGGTGAGTACTCAAGACAAACCTCACAACTATCCACTTTATTCTGTTCATTCAGATTTGGATTCTTTCATTCTTTACAATGATGGGGATGTCAACACTCAAGTAATCAATGCTAAAACTGAAATTTCTAAAACAGACCCAACCCAATCACAAATAACAGAACTAAAAACTCCTCCTGAACCTCTTTGGAACATGAGTTTTAATGGCTCTTGCAGCAAAGATGGTGTTGCAGCAAGAATTTGGGTGGTTAATATAGGGCATAATCATGCCGAGAGTCACTCATACAAACTTAATTTTCAATATACCAATAACATAGCAGAGTATGAAGCCCTTATTTTAGCATTGTAGTTGTTAAATTTAGGTGCTAAAAGAATCTCCATTCAAGGAGATTTTGAATCAATTATCAAACAAATTAAAGGATAATATTCAGCCAAACATCCTAGGATGAGAGCATACAAAAATGTTGTGCTTGATTTCCTAGAAAATTTTCTTGAATATGACCCTTCTACAATTCCTAGAAAACAAAACATCATTCCAAACAATTTGACTTGTTCAGCCATCTCTTGTAAAATGCCTTATCCTAACCAAGAATATGTACTGGAGGTAAAACACCGACCAGCTGTACCTGATAACATGAGGTATTAGCAGATGTTCGGAAATGATAAACATATTGAAAGTTTTATGCAATCAAAAGATGAATTTCAAGATGATAGTATTGATTTGGAATATGAAGTAGATAGTCAAATTGTTGAACATTCTAGTCCAGAAAGGAAATTAGATAATTTAGATGTAAATACACCCATTGATAAAATTGTAAATAAACTAGAATTGCTTGAAATAGACCCATGTAAAATAAGAGTTTGAAACACTCCAGCTTAATGATAATGTTTTTCCTAGAGGTCTAGTTCCATTAGAATAATTATTTTATTTCAATGATGTGGCTAAAAAGACTAATATTGAGCCCTCAGGAACAGCAGTTGAAGACTGTAATTAGGTATTAAAAAAGACCCCAAAATCATAAAATTGTCTAAATCAATCCCAACAGCTGAAAAACAAAAATATATTGCCTTATTCAAGGAATTTTCTGATGTTTTTTCCTGGAGCTATGAAGATCTTAAAACATATGTTACAGAAATCATACAACACAAAATTCCAATTAAATAAGATCATAAACCCTTTAGACAAAAACTTCGCAGAATAAATCAATTTTGATGCCTTTAATTGAAAAGGAAATCAAAAGAATGTATGATTCTAAAATCATAGCTCCTCTTAGGTACTCCAAATGGGTTTCCAATATTGTGCCAACTAGGAAGAAAACAGGGGAAATCAGATTGTGTATAGGTTTCAGAAATCTAAATAAAGTTTCTCTAAAAGACAACTATCCCTTACCTAATATGGATCATATTCTTCAAAAGGTAGTTGGATCTTCTAGGATTTCCTTATTACATGGATTCTTAGGTTATAATCAGGTCTTAGTTTATCCAAAAGATCATAACAAAATAGCCTTTACCACTCCATGGGGTACCTTCATGTATGTGAAAATGCCTTTTGGATTAATGAATGTTGGGGCCACATTTCAAAGAGAAATGGATATTGTTTTTGCTGATGAAATTGGCAGATTTATTGTGATCTATCTAGATGACATAAATGTATATTCTAAATCTGATGAAGAGCATTTGATGCACCTGAGAATAGTGTTTGAAAAATGTAGGAGGTTTGATATTTCACTAAATCCTAACAAAATAGTGTTTAGCCTTGAAGAGGTAAAACTTCTTGGTCATCTCATATCTAAGGAAGGCATTAAAATGGATCCTAAAAGGATTTAAGCTATTCTGAAAATAAATAATCCAATAAATATTAAAGAACTTCAGTCATTTATTGGGAGAATAAATTTCTTGAGAAGATTTATCCCTAACCTTGTAGAACTTCTTAGAAACATCACAAACATGTTGAAATGGGATTCTGAAATCAAGTGGAACCTTAAAGCTAGGCAATCATTCGATCAGGTTAAACAAGCACTAACAAAGGCACCAGTCTTTATTATTCCAGATTTTACAAAATATTTTTTCATTTTTTCATTTTCCTCTGAACATAATGTTGCAGTTGTTCTTTTGCAGAAAAATGATGATGAATATGAACAACCCATTTCTTTCTTTAGTAAGGACTTGAGGGATGTTGCTCTCAAGTATAATATAATGGAGAAACAGGCTTTTGCACTGATAAAAGAAATTAAAGATTTCTGAGTATATATCCTTCATTCTCATATAATTGCTTATGTACCGAATGTCGTAGTCAAAGATATTTTGACACAGAATGAACCAGATGGAAAAAGAGGAAAATGGATTGCCATTATACTGGAATATGACATGGAAATCAAGCCAACCAAGTTTATTAAAGGACAAGGATTAGCCAAATTGATGGCTAAATCTAATTTTAATTATTTAGATATCAACTTTGTAGCTGAATTGGATGATCAAGAGGAACATGTGACTCCACAACTAGATGAGGCTTTCATGACCTCACCCTGGTATGTAGACCTTATTTATGTTTTATTTAATTTAAATTCTCCTCCTAGTATAACAAAAATAAAGGCTAGATTTCTGAAGTTAAAGGTAGTTAAATTTTGATCATAGAAAATGTTTTGTATTGGAAAGATGTTGGTGGGCTTCTACTAAAGTGTCTATTGAGATATGATGCAGAAAAAATAATGCAAGAATTCCATGAAGGTGATTGTGGTGGCCATCTGTATTGGAAACCCACTGCCAAGAAGATCCTTAGAGATGGTTTTTTCTGGCCTACACTTTTCCCAAATGTTCATAAAAAGGTAACCTCTTGCCACAAGTGTCAAATCTTTGAGGGAAAAAGAAAGCTTTTGCCTCTACCTTTGAGACCCATATCTATTGAAAGCCCTTTCCAATAGTGGGGATTGGATTTCATTGGAGAAATTCATCCTCCATCCTCTTCTCAACATAAATGGATCCTTACTACTACTGACTACTTCACCAAATGGATTGAGGCCACTCCTTCTAGACTAGCCACGGATGTTGTTATCATTAAATTCTTAGAAACCAATATCATGTCTAGCTTTGGCTGCCCAAACAAGCTTATTATAGACAATGTTGCAGCCTTTAGGTCTAACAAAATGATCAATTCCTGCAACAAATTCCACATCACTTTGGGACATTCAACTGTTTATTACCCACAAGGTAATGGGTTGGCTGAATCGTAAGATAAGAGTCTGGTAAATATTATCAAGAAGATGTTAGCAGAAAAACAAAAATTCATGGTGCAACAAGCTCATAAATGCACTTTGGGATGATAGGCTCATCACAAAGAAATCAACTGGCATGTCACCATACCAATTGGTTTATGGAATGGATGTTGTTTTTCCATCCTCTTTGGGAGTTCTTGTCATGAAGTTAATTCAGGAATTGCAGGCTGAGCTGAACGACATTCAAAGGAGGATTGATCAGACAATCCAATTGCATAAATCCAGGGAAGAAGTTTATAATAAGGCTCGAGTCATCCATGAGAATATTAAGAAATTTTTTGACAGAAGGAAAAAAGTAGATGATTTCACCATTGGTGGTAAAGTCTTAAAGTGGGATTCTAGAAGAGAGGATAAAGGGAAGCATGGAAAATTTGACAATTTATGGATGGGAGCATATGTCATTTATGTTTTCACAGGGAATAATGCATTTTTTATCAAAAATTTGGATGGGAAAGAATTACCTGGTGAACCTGTCAATGGTAGGATTCTCAAACACTATTTCTCTGAGAAATACAGAATTTCTTACCATTTATCATTGTAAATACCATTGTCCTTATTGTTTGGATTGGATGACCTATTAACAGAAGTTGAAGCCCGCAGAGAAGGCCCTGGGCTTCTAGTGATGAGTTACTGTTAGTACTACAACAAAGAAATCAGAGGTACATATTGTTGAAATAAGACACTCAAGGCTATTGATCACATGCTCTTGGCACCTCACAGGGAGAGTGCCATCCCCAGCTGGAGCCACTGTTAGGGTCCTATAATTTATAGGATCTCAAGGTAATTGAGTATTCTATCTCAAAAATCTTATTTTGTAAATACTTGTCAACCTGCCAATGATTTCCAAATAAAAAGAAAAAGAGAATTAAAAAAAATGAAAAGATGGTATAAATAAGAAAAATAAAGAGAAAAACAAGAATATTGAAAAAAAAGAAAAATAAATAAATTTGAACCCCACCAAAATAAAGAAAAGAAAAAATATATATATATTGAAAGCGTTGCCAGTCTAAATGCCACTACTCATAGATAGTTTTCTTTTCTTTTCTTCATTTATGTAAAATAAAATTTGTGTGCAACATTTTCAAAATGCCACAATCACTAGTTTTAGTTTAATCATACAGTGTAATCATGATTAAACTTCTTTCAATTTATGTAAATTAAGATAGAGAATAAATATTTACCCAACAATTTAATCTGGGTAAATCATTAGTTAGGTAAAAAAAGACATTGATCCAATTGTTTAATCTGGATCAATAGGAGAAATAAGGGATATGTTAGGTAGTTTTTCATTTTGTATAAAAGAAAACAGAAATGGGTTTGCTAGTTTAAGTGCACCCTAGAGACAGAAATAAAAATGATAATCTAGCTAAGGGTGGGTAGATTAGGTGATTCGTAAATATTTTCTTATATAAATTTTATCCTAAGATTTGAGGATATCATGGAAGGTCATAATATGCATGATAGAATAAAGTCTTTTATATGTTTCATTATAAATCCCTTATCCTAATTTCAAAAGGGAAAATATGTGCGCTATGGTTGATGTTTTTCATTTGTTCACTTTCCCTTATCCTAAGTCGGGAAGAAAAGGTCAAAAAGCGTAGGCCAACAAAATTTCTTTGTCATATTCAGGATAAAGAACACTCCACTCACTACCCTCAAGATCCGCTCCCCCACTTCATCCACAAACCTCATCCATTTTCGTCTCCCTCCCTTTCCATTCTGTCTTTACTGCAGGGGGGGGTTCCGAAAAGCATTTTCCCCCACTGGACCCCATCCCTTATGTGTCGCCCTGAGGTGATTTCGCACCCCCCCACTAAAATCGTTAACTGCCCGCTACCCCCTCCAAAAATTGCTTTCCCTCATCCATCCTATCGCGCCCCACCACTCTTCCTCCACCACTCTCTGCCCACCACACAGCATGACCATTGGACCAATTAAATGCGTTCCTGGCCAAAACAATCGTTCTTCAATTATTTTGATTTCTCCTAGGTAACCGTTCAGCCTAAAGGTCTCGCGCCATTTCCAACAGGACATTCATCACAGCATTTAAATTCCTTGAATCTGTCATTCTCGCCCCTTTTCACTCCTGCTTTTTTTTGTTATTCACAGTTTCCCACAGCGATCTCTATCAAAGCGATTCCGCGACTAGATTATGACATAAATTGACATTTCCTTTCCATTTTCATCTGACAATCCGTTATCTTGTTGTGTTCAGTAATCTCCTCTGCAAATTCATCCTATACTTAGAATTTTACAATCATGCCTACCAAAACTAAAACTCAAGATAAGCTTATTAATCCTTTAATTATCCCTTCTTTAGATTTAGATCATATACCTTTAGCTGATAGGGATTACAGGATAAATGAAACTTAGTGTGACTATGATTTTTTGTAATTATATTGTTGGTTAGAGGATAAACACATAGACAAAACCGATGAAATTGGGCTATGGGAGTCCAACCTCCCCCATTATATTTTCCCCTTGACATTCCAAGCTCCAAAATTTATCAGAAAATGTCAAGCTTGTTATATCCCTGCTGAAAGAGCCATTATTTCTCCTACATGTGACATTAATTTTACCATCACAACCCATCCATTGACCAAATTATGTTGGCCCACACTATTGAAAATGTTGCCCCTTTCTCCCTAGAAGCCCTCACCCAGCTTTATCAAAAGCTAGACTTTGCCACCACAGCCAAAAATTTTGAGATTTTCTTGCCAGAGAATGCCCAATTACCCAAAAATAATCCTCCATATCCTTCTTCCATCTTCCCTGATCATGCCAAGAATATTATTTCCATGATTTCTTACATTTTAGGCTATCATTCTAATCAACGGGTAGATGAGCCCATTTTAGGATTCCTTTCCATATTTTCCACAGACAGCAAGCCCTCCTTGGTGTTCAACTTCAGTCATTTTTGGCTGATAATATCCATGAACCATTCATAAAGTTCCCAACATAACAGGTGTTCAATTACATCTCTATTTTGATTTATATGTTCCTCTATTATTAGGTAGACAAATTCAATTTTGCATTGCAGAAGCTTGATGATGCAGGGAACCAGCAGCCAGTGATCTTTTGTACGTCATTGGTCATGATAGAATAGTAGGAATTCAGTTATATGCAGTTTATTGAAGACTTTGTTCATCCAACCATGAACATTCTAAACAGTGCAATACAGCCCAGAATCAGTGAAGAGATTAAGACAATTTTACATTTGTCAGACCAAGAAAATACTGGAGATTGTTACCTATACCAAAATTACACATAAATTAGGGTGTATGAATATGAATTGACCCCCACAAACTCTCCAAATACCTCCTAATGAGGATTTTTTCCCTAGAGTATATTAGGCAGATGTTGAATTCGGATGACATCCACTTTGTAGTGTCCAAGAAGAAGTCACAATTCAGGATAAAGACACAGGTGGGCCCATTTGTGTGAAACACAAGAACAACAGGTGAAGAGGCAAACAGAATACTTAAAGAAATGAAGTTTAGTTTGAGCTTGACATGGTCTTATGACCCCTGTGGCATCATCTCAAGGCTCAAAGTGGGAAAAAAAAACACTCCTTACATTCATACTTCAAGGCTAGACATAGAACAATATGTCAATTAGCTGGAGTGGGAAAAAAATACCTTGCAGGAAGCTGAAGAACAACTTGTTTCTACTTCTAGTTTGCAGAGTCCTATTCCTTAGGAAAAATCAAGTAAAAGACAAAGGGAGGAAGCATCATCTTCTACAACTGGGATTGAAGCTAAGGAATTTAGAATCATCTATAGGAAGAGAGCAAAGGTAACTCCCAGAGTAGAATTGGACAAAGAAACTGAAGAGCAGGAATCCATCATCATCATGGATTCACCACCTACAACTATCAAATTCACAACATCTCCTTTTGAACCTTCATCTTCACAAGGTCACTAGGAAACTGAGCTGGGATCACAAACTATCCAAATAGAAATAGAGAAGACAGTTTTTGACAGGTTGTTATCTCAAAATCAGACCCTGATAGGCTGCTATGATCAGGTAGACTTCAAGTAACTATTTCAAACCAACTTTAGGTTGAGGCTTAGCCTCCCCAATCTGAGAGGGCTCTCTCATAGGATTAATGATTTTTTGATTATAAGTAAGATGGATAACTCTAGTAAACAAAGGATAGATCAAAATGGTTGAAACACAATTAGAAAGTATCCATTGGGCTTATGGAGTTATATATCTTTGAGTATTGACAGTAAAGTTACCTTTGCATAGAAGTCACGGTATGCAGAATCCAATATATGCAGAACACATCAAACACATAAGGGACCAACATAGTTTACAAATGCATGCAGGAAATTAGAGCACTGTAAGTGATTTCTAAGTGATCACACATTCATAACATTGTAGATAATAGGAAGAAGAAAACACAAGACATCCATAACATTGAATTCTTTATGATTCCTGAGAAGCAAGGCCAATACTGTATTACTAGAAAACAAAGTCTTTACACAAAGCACAATATAAGAGCTTTTCTCAATAATTTTCCAACCCCTAATTCATTGCTCTCTCTCCTATATATAGAATTCTTTTCATAGCTGAGGTTCCTCCTCCAACCTGAGGGGGACTCAAATTCTACTTGCTATGACACCTATTCAAACTTTAACTAACTATTAAATGCAACAAACTGCTAACTAGAAGTTTTAGAAACCTAAGACAATTAGGAGTCTAGCTCTACATCATGCTAGTAATAGCATTAATTACAATCAAATCTCATTCTCTAACAAGTGGTCTCCTTCAGTTTAGCTTGGTGGATGTTTTAAAACTCCTTGCTGATCCTTAATGTCTCATCTCCATTACTACTCCTGAAAAGTAGGAAACTGCCCCTGTTTTTCTGCTTTTGGTTTCCTCAAGGATATTTGAAACCAATTAACCATGTTGTTCTTCTTTGATTACACAAAAGTGTATTGGAGAGCCATGTTCTTGATGTGTTGTAGACCTTTCCCATATACCTGTGTGAAGACAAAACTTCTTCGAAGTTGTTTGAAATGTCATGGACAATACTAGTTGTGATCATTTGTATAACAAAAAGATTAGAGTTCCTCCACTTGTTTTGTCGTTGTTGGATGCTTGCATATTGTAAATGATCCTTTTCTAAGATTTATTTTCGGAATTTTTCCCTTGGTCACTCAAAATTGGTCGACTGAGTTATATTATGTAGTTACAGCAGTTTCGTAGCATGCTACGAAATTGCTGTGTAATTTTAAAAAAACAGCTTAGGATCAAAATTTTGCTTTCGTGAGTCTTTCCTTTTTCTGCAATGGCGTTTTTCAACCGTCATGAAGCTGTTCAAAATTTAGGACTTGGTCTGGCTGTGTGATCTTCGATTTGCCTCTTCATACTTCTGACCCCTCCATGGAATTCCTGCAACATGAATATTCTATCTCATTGGTATTCACAAAAGAAGAAAACCATATCATGATAATAATCAGTTAACTCTGACAATGACCACTGTAATGGACAACACTTTGATCACATATTGTAGCCAGTTTCAGGTATCATGCAGTTGACTGTATCTTGGCTGATTTCATCAACATATTTACTAATCAAGCGCTTTTCCTAAACAAACTTAACATTTGACAGAATCTCAGATGATAGCTCAATTGCTTGATTAAATCCATTCTCCCCTCGATACGACACATCCATGACATTCAATATCTTAGCCTGAAGCCTAGAGTCAAACATGTCAGATTGACTCAACTCTGTCTTAAAGTCTACGGATCTAGCCAAAATCAAACCAGAAACATTGGGTTGACTCGTTGATGGATTAATGTAAAACTGATTTGCCAACTCTGCTGTTTTTCGAACATAGTTGTGACGCTTCTCCATCCGAAGACGTGCAAACCACAGGGCTGACTGCCCTCCCCTTCCATGCTTTTTAGGCAAGTCTACAGTATGGCTAGCAGCTGCTCCTGCAAGCATGACATGATCCTTCAATGAAAAAAAACTTGTTTCCAACATGAACCAATGTAACAGAATATGCCGACCTCAAATTTGCCTAGTCTTGAAAATAAAACAATTGAACTCCCAAGGCCTGATGTCGAGCTGTGGTCGGCGTTCTTAGGATACGTATGAATTGATTGTTATTTAGAATCTTCATACACATCCTCCCCATCGGACAACTCATCAAAAGTCCTCATATCCAGCTAGTAACGTAGGAGGCCACCAATACCACCAAATCCCCTGCAAAATTGAGACCCTTCCTGTGATTTGTTGGTCACAAATTCAAGAGTGCAGCCAAATTTTTGTATTCATTTGCAAACCACTCCAACAAGGATTCCTTGTCTTGAACTTCCAACTCATATTTTGAGCCTTGGTCCCTGAAATTGTTTTGATCAAGTTCTCCGTCTTTGCTCAAGTGCTTAATGACAATTTTACCAGTAACAGAATTCTTCAGAGTGTATCTACTAACATCTAAGATCTCCCACACAATTAGGATTTCAACAGCTCCCATCTCCAGTGCCTTTAAAGTATCCTCCACACCAAATACGCTTCCTCCCAAATGAAATATGTGATCAGCTAGCAGAAGAAAAGCATCGGGTATTGAATAAGACGTAAACCAATTCAATTCGGTCCAGAAATTAAAACCAAGAATTAAATAAAAGTAGTTTGTCGTCCTCTTCAGCTTTGTTTATCAAAAGCTGTGTTGAACTTGTCGGTGAGTTCGTTCATGGTACTGGAACAATTTGTGATCATAGCTCTTTGCATTACTTACAAGAAATGATAACGAACTCTAATACGACTGTTAAGCATTTTTATGGCACTGTGAATTCCGGTTAGATGTGCAGCCAATTGAGTAGCAGCTGAACCTCCATCTGAGGGTTTTAGGTGGGCAACATGATCAACAGAAATCCACTCTATCTCCACAGTCTCTATAGTGCAGTTTAACTTCACAAATATATGACGAAAGATGCCTCGCTTGATCTTCAAATAATTTAAATTGAAAACCTATTAATTTGCTTCCCCTGTATGAACCCAAAGATCATCATGATTGTGAACACTCAGCTCCTTTTCGAAACTTGCAACCTGTGCGTACCAAGACACCTAATGACCTAATGATGAGGATAAGTGGTTGAATTGACAGGAAAAGTGTATGAGCTGATAACTAGTGATGTAGAAAGATAACGGATTTTGATAAATTTGATAGCTAGATAAGATTTGCTATGGATCAGCACGAATCCCTAATTTCGTAGCACATAAGAACTTTGAAATAGGATTGACATATGGAGCTTGGGTGTGATGTTAGACCAATGATGGATGAAAACGGAGTGTTGACCTTTATTTAAACATACCAACAAGACTCCTAGGACTTAGACACTAAAGCAAACATGGAAAAATTAAACCCGGAATAACACCTAACCTTTACAATCGAACTGATGTGAACAATTCAGAAATTGTTTCTTAAGTGATAACACAGGTATAGGGAGATAAAACTCAGAAATGAAATTCTGAAAAGCAACACTTATAACCAATTCTAGAAGTAGACCTCCAACTTACATAGTAGGTTTTTGCCAATCTTTGACACAGAGCATGGTAAAATGCAGATGGCCTTTCTTGAGGCCCATATTCCACAACCAAAATCGACAGCAGACTACAAGAGCACCACCTTTCAATTCAACACAAAGGACATACATCCCATTAATCAAATGGAGATGCACAAGAAAACTGGTGAAATGATATCCTCCACTCTAACTAACACTACAATGTCACTATCTAAATTGCAGGTTTCTTTTGCAAATGTCCAATCACAGCTGAAGACGGATAAAGTGTCCTCCTTGGCCTAAGATAACAAGATCAATTCTTTGGAATACTTGGTGATTAAGATAGGGTATGACCCTAAAGATGTCAATGTTGTTGAAGATATTGTTAAAAATAAGAACCTTAACATTGTAGCATTGAGGAAGCAACTCAAGTTTCTAGCCACAGAAGATCCAATAACCAAGGATATTGAAGAGGGTGAAGCACAAAAAGAGGATATGATGAAATTGATTGTAGAACAAAGTATACAAATTAGGTAGATGGAGGAAGAGATGGAGAAATTGATAAAGGAGAAGGAAGACAGCCTGAAGATGGCCATTGTCCCCCTGGATGTTATACCTATTTCTTATCTTCCATCAACAGGGACAACCACCGCACCTACCTCTTCCACTCAGACTCCAAGTGTTGAACTAATAACGTAGACACTACAAAAAATGTCACTGTAGTCAAAGGAAATTGAGACTTTGCAGGGCCAACGTAAAACTTTGGAAGTGAAAAAGGCAAAAGTTGAAGTTGCTCGAGTTATTGAATTGGAGAAATCCCAAAAACTATTGGAGAAGTTGCGCCCAGTAGAGAGAGACACTTCAATTGTTCAAACCTTTGCCCAAGCTAAGGGAACTATTTGGATGAATATATTAGACTCTATGAATGAGATTTGTCCTTCTATCCAAATCATATTTGAGCAGAAAGAGCTAATAGAGAAGGCTACAGAAACTATTGTGCAAGGAAGATAAAAGTTGGGAGAGATGCCAATAGAAGCTACTAATATAATCAAGTTCTTAAACTCAAAGTCTAGGTATGGGCTGGAGGAGGTAGGAACCAGTGATAGAACTGCCACCATTCTAGAAGTCAAGAAAGTCTTGACAAAGAGGAATCTCATTGATCAGTTGGAAGAAAGGTGTGAAACCTTCGAATTGCATGTAAACAGGTTCACAAATAGAATTGAAGCCTTAACGCAAAAGGGACTACCAAGTATATATGTTATAAATGACAAACTAATCACTCAGGAAGACTATATCCTGAAGATGAAGGAAGTGGCCAAAAGCAGCATTAAGTTCAGTGTAATTAAGGGAAGTATGACAGCAAAGGCATTTATGGAAACCATGTCAAATGATTTCCATGTACAGAATGAGGTAAAACACATTTTTACTATGTAGCCAACTTTTTTCCAAATACACGGAGGTGGATGAAATTTACCACAAGGTAGAAAAATTGACAATGCCAGATGAAAAGAGATGGGAACAATTGGTTGATTTACTAAATTGAAGCATAACTCAGGAGCACTAAAACAACTTGCCAGCGCAGCAGCCAGCACAACTATCAGTTCAACATCGCAACATTGCTTTGGGTTGACTCAAAAACTGAAACCGTCAAAATTGGGCCACCTCTCTTTTCAATAACCTATGTGGCCTATTCTTCTGCCAAGATTAGATGCTATTGTTTACAATTGTGCTAATAATACATTGTTAGTTTGACAACGATTTTGTAAAGTATTTTTGAAATTTTCATTATAAATACTTCGTTGTTTGAAGTATCAAGGGTTGATTTCCGAATGTAATTTCCTTCTACATATTGTAATTTTCAAAACATCGGAGCATCAATAATACAAGGACCTTTCACAGGATTCATATGGTGCGTTAAATGGTGATGTGTCTCTTCTGTCTATTTATTTAAACGTTGTTATTTCTTTCTCTGTTATTCTAAATATCTGAATTAATCAATAGAAACTGTGATAAATAGGATTCGTTATCTAGAGCGCCCTATTTTGGTTGTTGTTAATTTTAATGTTTTCCACTGAAGTTAGAAAAACGAATTCTTAACTGCTCCTTGATTTCTACTAAAAATTACACTTCTACTATTCCACAATTCATTTAATTTCTGAAAAGATCTAGCTAGTGCAACCTAGCTTTCCCTATGAGAACTCCTCTAAAAAATGATGCAAAACTCAATTTTAGTTTATAAACTCCATAGCCCAACGGAATTATAACACTCAAATCAACCAAAGCTTTCAAAAAAAACAAACAAGTACAATCATAACTAGCCTAAAACTTACACTAAAACAAAGCTAAATTAAATAGAGAGATCCCTCTCTGAAGCTGGAAGAGCTAGATCCCAGCTTCCAAAGTGGTTTTGATGTTATCCAATGTGTTTACTCCCTCAACCTCAAGAACACAGAATGACAACATGCTCCACAATGATCTCATGTCCATGAGTTGGAGCCAGATGTTACCCACTGAAATGGGTAACCCATAGGAGATAGCTTTTCTCAAACATTGGATAACCATCATCCCTTTCTTACCACCATTATCTGATGATGTGACATATATATCTACCACTTACATCAAGCATTTTCTTCTCATCCATCTGGCATGAGCACATGGACGAAGGTGGGTTTCCACTCAAAAGTTACTTTGATCATTTTTCAATCAATTGCTTATACTTTTTTTTTAGGAATTTGGTATGGATTATGGATTGACTTGAAAGATTGGCATACTTTAACGTAGTCTCATTCCCTCACCTTACTTTTGGGGTTAATATTTAATCTTATTCCACTAGAACCACACCTAAAGCCCTTTGGATATAGGAGGAGCACTACCTAGGAAGCCATAATTGAGATAGTATTGTTCCATATTCCCATATATCACAATTTACAACTTCCATCTTACATTACAATCCCATGTCTCACCTCCATTCTTTCTGTGCAAATTTTCATTGGTTATTTTGTATATGCACTCATATGTCCACATACCTATGTAGGGCCCAAAAAAATTTCCTTTGGAGGTTGATGGAGCTAAAAGACCTATAAATATCATATCAAGGCCACAACAAAATGAAGAAAGAAAATTTAAAATGCAAAATATGGCTAGGGACATAAATATTATCACACTGGAAAATGCCTAGCATAAGCTCTACCTTACTCATATGGACATCACCCAGTTCCTAAGCACATATTGCTCCATTACATCAAAAGTGGGAACCCTTGCATGTCCCAACCCCAATGAGAAATAAACTTACTCATCTTCAAAGAGAACAAAATTGCTACATCATACAAAGAAAGCTCCAACCCTTGAACTATAAGTATTAATAGAAGGGTAAATTAGGAAGAAGTAAAATGTGCACAAGAGGGCTAGAAAAACCAAGGTCGAGCTAGTAACTCAGGCATCGATGAATGATCCTTCCTTGCAAATATACACTCAGGATGTGAACACTCCCATCAGTTGGTCCCTTGGACCATGGCACTTGGACAAGAAGTCTTCTCCCCTCCATTTCGATCATTATTATTTACTAGTGCCTATCAATTGAAGGGTGGACCAGGGAAATGTTACTTTCCCTTAGGGGTTGGAAGCACCTAATAGGGTTTACCTTTAGCCACCTATACCTAGCGAGAAAACATATTTGTGATATCAAGGTCCTAATTTTGGAAGGGAATCCTTGTTTGAAGTATTAAACCACCCTTAACATTCAATTTTGTTTCACTTAGACACACTATTGATCTTGGTCTCTAATGGCTAGCTTCTTTCACTAGAATCCATGTTGTTCTTGTTAGGTGGTTCAACGGCTCAGGTTTGGGCACCTACTCCATAGTTACCTACGCCATATAGAGAAGTATCATTAGGGGAATTTTGAGGTCTGAAATGGTCCTCCTAAGAAAAATGTACAACAAAATAAACTTTATAAGAACCAATAGCATTAAAATTATGTCAACCATGGCGGATGATTCACCATTTTTAGAGTAAAAAAAGTAAAAATATTAAAAAATAATAAAATAATTAAACTAGTTTTTCAACCTATCTCCCTAAGGTTTTACTCAAACTTCGAGTGGGAGTACTAGTTGGATGCAAAATTTAATTCCTCATCCAAGGAGTACCCATGTTGCATACCTTTAATGGACCCTGCTACACAAAAAATGAGAAATACATGAAAGAACGTGATTGTAATCATGTTTCTCATGTATTTCTAATTTTTCATGTAGTAGGGTCCATTGAAAGTATGTAACATGGGTACTCCTTAGATGAGGAATCAAATTTTGCATCCAACAAGTGTTTCTACTCGAAATTTGAGTAAACCCATAGGGATATTAGTTGAAAATACAATTTTAAAAAAATAGTTTTTTTTTTCTTTTTTCCCTCTAAAATTTGATGATGTGATCTAATATTATTTTATTATTTCCACTGTTATTTTATAATTTCCTTAGGATTCCCATTTCAAACCTCAAAATTCCCCTAAATATTGGCACAAACATGTGAATCTTTAAGAATCTTAGGCCTCCTAACTGCATCATTGGATGATACATGTCCCAAAGCACCTTAAACACCTAGGACATTAGTTAGCTTTGTCCCAGATTTGAGGACTCTTTAGAATGACACAGTTGGACCTAGAATTCCCATAGGTTGGCCTTGACACATCTCGATGGGTAGTAGTTGATTCATAGCCTAGATGAATATGTATCACCATAAGATACTAGGAATTACTTTTTGCACCAAAGAAGCCCTTATCACTAGAGTAAAGGAGGTCACATTAAGGAGTTAGATACCCATGGAGACCACTTTATGGTGCCCTTGGAGCATGGGACCCCATGGGAGGAAATGGGGTGAATTTGAGGGGCAACGCTCAAATATTTGACTTGACATGCTTCTACACCATCTTGGACACCACCCTTGGACATGGAATTTGGAACACTTACATTGGATGGCATCATCCCTAAAGAGCTTGTGGCTCAAACGAGTGGGATAATTAGGGAATATTATGTT
Organism: Pinus taeda; assembly: GCA_000404065.3. NCBI lineage: Eukaryota > Viridiplantae > Streptophyta > Pinopsida > Pinales > Pinaceae > Pinus > Pinus taeda. Next base: position 68,755 of record APFE030713297.1, read on the forward strand.
AAATATAGTGGGATGGCATGTAACCCAACTAATGTTATCATCAAAATTGTTTTAGGGGATTTTGCAAGTTAATTAGTAGTCCTAATCCTCATTTAAATAAAGGATAGGCTCATTTGCACTAGTTAATTACACTTATGACTAGTTCGGCCCTCTTCGAGAATTTTGGCCTTCTTGAATTTTTGTGGAGATGTGATTCTGTGGGTACTTTTCTATTTGGAGCTATTTATTTGGCCTTGGATATGCTACTTTAGAGCAATAAAGGATTGTACATGTATTATATCTTGTAAGTGTGCCCTGGATTTGATAAATTTCATTATTGTGTCAAATGTATGGAATGATTTATTATCTAAGGTTTCCATAACACACCCTATTACAACCCATGGACCAAACCAAGGATGAAGGAAAATGTTTACTATGCAGACCTGACATCTAGTGTCCTGTAAATGAGGCCTCAATTGTTTGAACTTTTTCAACCCTCTCAAAACTTAAAACCAACGACATTGTTGCACTCATCTCATTGAGAACTTCCGATGATATAAAATTTGTCTTAATCTGACTCCTGGATCAAAAGATATAGTTGTTCAAATATTGACCTATCAAATAGTGCCATGTCATCCTGACCTACCACATGGCACCGATGTAGCTACTTGAGTCAACCACCTCACCCTCACATTGTAGTGTTACTTCATCTGCTAACCTGTACATACTCATGTTACGTATTAATACCTTCCACGGTTTACCAAGCCCACATAACATATATATATATAATATATATATAATATATAAATATATAATATATATAATAATATATATACATTATACATATATAAATACAAGCATATATACATGTATGTATGTATATATATGTATGTATATATATGTATGCAGGCATGGGCCCTTTATGGCCACGTCACGCTAGGAATAAAATCCCGACGGTATCCTAGGTGGTCCCCCATTGAAAATTTTAGGGAGAATGGAGCGGGGTTACTTGGATCCCCTATGGACCCTCCTCCAATGCGTCATCTCATTATTTTATATGAACATGCGCTCAAGATCCACCATGCCACGTTATCCCAACCCAATCTCTTTTTCAATGCATTCAAACTGCTAGGGTTACATGGAGCAGCCACCTAGACACCCTCCACCTTATCTCAAATTTCGTCAATCGTTTTTGCCTTACACCTATGCAGGTGGTCTCTACCATGCCACATCACCCTAAGGATTGAATCCCGACAAGGTTGCTATCGACTCCATTAGAAATCTTTGGGGACAAGTCAATGGGTGATGTCAGCATCCCTTTCCATTAGGGTGACATCACTAGCTACATGGCTCCAATTTAAGTATGCCACGTATCACCCAAAATTTAGGCCACTTGGGCCAAAAAAACCTTCAAATTAAACTGACATGTGTCCACCTCCCAGGTCACAACATGAATCTGAGGCCACGTTACATGCCCCGTTGTCTGTGGGCCTGTTACACATAATTTTTTTCACTATCCTTGTACTCCCCATTCCTTGATGCTAGAGGACCTCTACAGTGAACCCCGCATGCTTTTCCCTCATGAGGAAACTCCCATTGTGTCCCTCTTTATGAGAAGATAAATTCCCTTTTGCATCATTTCCCATGAAACTTCTGTTTTGCCTAGTTTACAAGACCGACGCTAATGGCCTTCACCCCCCCCGGCGCCGATGTGCAAATATTAGCACTACTCCTCTCGCCGACCAGAGTGACTGAGCTGTGTTCTAGTCGCACTGGTCTTGCTATGGATTTTTGTTTAAATTAGAGCTGAAGCTTCCAGCTCTATAAGCTCTGTAACAGAAGTTTGGTAAATGGTTTGGCCAGATGGGGTCGAGGATGACGGTTTGGGCTCCTTTCCCCTATAATAATGGAACTACCTCAAGGGATAAGTCCTTCTCCCATGAGAAGGGGATCCATATCCCATCCATATTTCTTATATAAACCTCCCTTCTTCCCAAGCACAATCTAGTCATAGTTTCTTGGTTGAGTGTTGATGTTATTTTGGCTTGGAGTAGACAGCAAGCTATTACTAGTTGTAGCTATCTAGTTGTGTGAGGGAGAATTGTGATTGGTTTGGAGAGAAGCCTAAAGGGAAGAGCCTTAAAACCATTATTGATTGAGGCCATCATGGAATTCTAGCAGAAGTGTGTGGGAACCTGGACTTGTCAGAAGAAGACTGCAACGTCAAACAAATGGTTGTAATCTCTCTTTGATATTAATATATGCAACTATCAATTGATTTCCTACATGTTTTGTAATATTACATATTCATGGCTTACTGTTTCTTGACTTGTTGAGTAGGTTGAATTGCAATTTTCCTATTATTATGTTCGTTGTCTGTTGTTGTTTACTTGTTTCAGGAGTTTGAAGAAGGAAGCGAGAGATCGCTGGAGTGAGCAAGCGAGGACATCATCAATCAAGATATGCGGACCAAGAAGTAGGCCCTCTTGATTGATTCTAACCAAAGGAAATCTTCCATAGAATGTATCTATTGTGGCTAGACCCATTATCAGGCTAGAGAAATTCATTTGTGTCCACACTTATAATTTTACTTCACCACAAATTGGCGACTCCACTGGGGAACCCAATCCTTTAGTTTGTCTTCGATTTCATGATTTCATGACAACTTTCTAGTTCCACTTTTTCCCTTTGGTTCTGTTTCTTTTCTCCTGCTCATTGGCCTAAGTCTAAAATTCATAGTAGCAGATCTAGCCCTTGTTTTCAAACAAAAAAAAAAATTCCTTAGCTACCTCGATCAGCACGCTTAGTCTACTAACAGTCACGCCGACCAGTACGAGTTGCTGAGAAATAGTCGTGCTCACGAGCCTTTGGCGTTTCTTGTTAGTTAGGCAATCGTGTCGATGCCTGTAACTGAATATTAGGGCTTGACCCCATTCCTAGCCAGTGTGTTCTGCTCTTGTGGTTTTGACCACATAAGCCTTTTTAACTATTTTCTCCCTAATTAGAAAGCTACTTTTCATTTGGTTTTGTTTTCTTGTTCACTTATCATCTTTTTACTTGATTGATTGAGTCATTGAGTGGCCATCGACACTAGGGCATCTAGTTGGTCGCCCATTCAGTAGTTTGTGAACTCACTAAGTCGAGTTGTAGGTGTGTTTACTCTTTGCATTTTGTTTTTGGTCCTTTTTACGACTTTGACCTCTTTTGCACAAGTTTGAAAAAGTTCTATTTACTTGCCTAAACATTTCTTTTCTGGCATATATTACATTGTTGGTCTCGTGTTTGGTAAATTCAATGTTCCATTGATCTAAATGAACTTCTCTTCTAATGTTTTCATCTACTTGAAGAGCTTATTGTCTCGAAAATTTTTCATTGAAAGATTGTATGTGAAAAGCTTCTTTCATTGTTTCATGGAAAAGTATGAAATTATAGCTTGTTGCATCATTATGTTACGATAATTGCATCTCTTAAAAGACTATAATTGCATTAGCAATTGAAAAAGGAAGAGAATTTTTTTTGAAAGGACTAATAGATAAGTGCTTGTCAGGAAATTAGGAATTGGAATGCATTTTCCATTAGTTTATTTTTTGAAAAAGTAAGGTAGTGAGAGATCATTTCATTTTAAGTTGCTTGATTGTTTGGATTTGATTGAGTAGTTTCTACCCTCTCTAGTGTATGCATTTCATCGAATTGAAATGGTCTTGTCTCATTTAGTTGCATTTAAGGTTTTTCGAGTAGCATCGTTAAGACCTGAAAACTGAAACTTAACTCAAGATCAACTTTAAAATGAATTCAATTAACCTAAGGCGCATTTGACATTAACGATCATATCTAGATGGTCTAGGCTAGAGATGTGTTCTGGCGTCTTTAAACCTAGCAGTTGTCGTTAGCTTCAGCATTAGACAGCGCTAGTATGAATTTGTGCTCCCTGTACCATTGAGTATATAACAGGAGACCCCACTAGGCTGCAATCCTTTTATCCTTAGGAAGCCGAGTCGGCCGCCTTGCAAACATGATACATTGAACACAGCATTTAGGGAGATTGTTTGCTCGTACTTCTTGATTTGCCAGGAGGTATTCTGGAGTTCATGGTTGCCTGGTAATAATGTTTACCTAGATCATCCAGAGCAGTCATTTGATATTTTTGACTCATTAAACTTAAAATATAATTTGAGTACTTGTCCTTTCGAGCTCATTTCTAATTTAAAGCAATAGATTCATCTTTGTTTCTTTCTCGACTCATAAAAAATGACAGAACATCAGTATTTTACGTGTCTTAATAATTGATTGCCCATGATCCAAAACACCATGTTAGTATTTTTTAGACCAAATCGTGAGTTTCCTTAAAAGAAAATTTTAAAGCCTTGAATTTATTTGTTCCGTCGACTAAGACAAGGTCATCGTGGTTGAACTATCTGGCTCACCCAATACCTCTTCCTCTCCTCAATCTAAAATATTGTCTGAGGAGTCATTTCCTAAGTTACCAAAGTCACTCGAGGACCAAAACATTGAACTCGAAATAGTTTTGGGTGTTCAACCATTGTCATCTCATCCTCCACCTACTTTTGATACTAGGTCATCTATTGATCTTGGCCCAGAATCTCCGGACAACCCCGTTCGAACTCCTGAGAACTCGCCGACCACTGACGGTCAGCTTGGACTAGTTATCTATCCTCTGAACCCTCTGTTTGACCTTGTTGTGATATCACCACAGCATCCTTACAGTCTGTACGACCAGTCGAGTGTTCCTTTGGAACTATCCCCTCGTACACATTCGACCATTCGTCGTCGTTTGTTTTCAAACATGGAACCCGAAGGCGATGCTCCAGTCACATCTCTGAATGAGTCTGAAGTTTCTACTCCACACACTATTGAGAGGGGGAGAATTGCAATTGTAGTTTCCTCCCGAGGGTTTCCCTTTTTCAGAAGGTATTCCCACTAGTTTGCCACCAAACTATGTGTCTTTGGCGCACTTGGTTTCAAGTACACCTAGTGCCTCATTGCTTTACCATAATCTTGTATGGGCATCAGGCATCAGGTCTATTCATTATGAACACGAGTTCCCAACAGGATATTACTTCAGTCCTGGCACAACCCACCATTCTAAATACCCTTGTATCATCAATCCCAGTTACCCGTCAGACACAACCGGCAGTTTCAAAGATTGTCTCTGTCAATTCCTTCGTCACACTAGTCAGTGGCCAGATTGTGCCACCGCCTCGGGGGCAGAACCTAAATGTTTCTATGGTGTCAGGTTCCACTAATGTTAGTGGCTCACAAGCTAACATGCTTAGTATAAACCATCCTTTTTCTGGTATTATTTATAACCCTATTGATCCTACTAGATCAAGCAATGTCCAGTACCAATAGGTTCAGAATCTCATTGGTCCATCTGGATGGAGAAATGTTCAGTATTAGTAGCCCTATGGGGCTCAGGTCCAATACCAAAATCCTTACATTCCATATGGTTCTCAAGGAATGGTTAATCAACCTTACACCCTCCAATCTGGGCAGTACATCTAGCCTGGCTATGGCCAGATTCAGTTCAGTAATTTCATGGGCACTGTTCAAGTACCCTTGCAACAGTAAGGACAGCCTCTACAACAAAAAGTGCAACCTTTGTTGCAGAAAGGGCTTTGCATAACAGCAAGGGAAAATTATCCCGCAGCAAGGTCACCTACAACAACCACAAGGTCAATCCTTACAACATTTGCAGCAAGTCGCGCAGCAGCAGATGCAATATTCTTCGCACACCTCTCAATCGATGTCCTCGCAAGGCCAACCTCTACAGCCTCGGGGACAAATTTTTCAACCACAAGGTCAACCCTTACAACAGTAAAAGCAACTAGGGCAGCAGCGACCCTTGTATACATATGAAAAGGGTCAACCCTTGTAGGGGCAGGGTCAAGGTCAAGTCCTGTAGTAATAGGCCCAAAATCCTCATGTCCTAGGTCAACAAGTTTAGAATCTTGTCGGCCAAGGGCATCAAGTACAAAATCCCTACGTCCAAGGGAAACAAGTGTATCAACCTTATGCCCAAGGACTGCAGGTCCAGAATCCTCTTGTTCAGGGACAACAGGTTCATCAGTCGTATATTCAAGGACAATAGGTCCCATATCCATATGTCCAAGGTCAATAGGCTCAACAGCCTTTTAACCTATACGTTGCTTATCAGCAACCTATGCCTGGACAGCTCCAAGGTATTCAAGGTAAAAATACTCCCTATGGTCAAGGTAATACACAATGGGGGCAGCCTCAAATGCCATATGGCCAACATCCCCCACTGTGGGGCAAAAATCCTTACCAACAAGGATGGGCCCCTCCCTATGGGCCCACTTATCGACCTCCTATGCCTTTTAACACTGAATTACCTTTCTTGGCTACACTCGAGTTCCCAGATGTATCGTGCCTTACAAATGATCTGATCCTTCATTTGTCGTACTGGCCTCCGATGTCATCCAAGATACCAACTGATTGCCCAAAGTTTGATGGGAAGGCTAAAGAGGATCCTCAAGCCCATGTGATGACATATCACCTCTTGTGCTCTTCGAACTCGTACGTGGATGATTCCATTTGTCTTCGTCTTTTCCAACGAACCCTCACGGGTGCTGCAGCAAAATGGTACATTGAGCTACCTTGAAGTACTTACCATGACTTTAACTCGTTAGTCATGGTTTTCCTCACGCATTTTCAGTTGTCGGTTCGCAACGAAACTGGCACCTATTTGCTCACATCGCTTAAGCAAGATACTGCGACGCACATCTCTGATCACATCCATGAATGGAGACGTAGGCGTCGCCTTATCAAATTCGAGATTGTTGAATAGTTGCTCACTGAATGGTTTACCAAATCATTCATAGCCCCAATTGCTCACAATATAGCTATGGGTGGATGCATCACTGAAGAGCAGGCCATTACTTGTGCCCAGTACTTGGATCTGGTTTACTCTCAGTCTGGCACTTTATACGATTTGTTACCCAATGCTTGCAGCCATCATCTGATCTTGCAGCATCAAATTCACCAATTGTTCCTCCCGTCGATGGAGTTATTGGTTCAGTATCCCAGACCCCTACTAAAACTTCTTCCAAATAGAAGTCAGTCTCGAATGTTGCTCCTAATAGTTCATCTCAGAAACATCTTGGCCCTGGTAAAACCTTAGAGGTCCATGTCATCCAGTATACCGCAGCGGACAAATCCTCGAAAGGAAAAAATAAATTCAAAGGCAAAACTAAAGCCTATGCCCCAAAACAAGGTCCTCCCAAATTGTCTGCAAGTGAATATTCACAACGGAAACCTAAGTATCCTTGCTCAAAGGGACCCCTAATGTCCTCAAAGATTCATTTCTATCTCAGCAAACCCAAATGGTAGACCAACCTCGATTTCCTTTCTCCGGATCTCAAGTGTTCATGATGAGCACGCCTATTAATGTGGCTACCCGATCGAAAGACTATCAAACTCTAGCTCCAGCAGCTGGGAAAGAGAAAGAAGTTCACCTTCTTCTTCTACCTCGAGTTCTGGCCCTTTACAAATTGAGCACCCTAACCCTGATTACGCTACGCGGCCACCCACTCGAGGTGTACTACGGAAATCCTCATGTAACCCCAACACCCGAGCTACTCAGCACTACAATATTGTTGAGGATTTGGCTCAGGCATCATCAACCATGTCGACTCTCGAGGTACCCCAAAGCTTCCCATCGCAGTGGAAATATTTGATCCCTCATCATATTTCCTTTCTTATTCTGGTAATCATGAATGAAAATACCATCCACCGCACTGTCATCGATGAAGGTGATTCCACCTGCATCATGTCAACCTCATGTTGGAAGGCTATTGGTTCCCCTACACTGAACCAGTCTCCGAACACTTTGGAAGCTTTCGATGGGTGCGATTCGTGACCCTTCAGTGTCTTACCTAACCTTGTCATCACCCTAGAAGGCAAGACAGTGCAATTCGAAGTAGAAATTGTTAACGCCAATCTCAATTATAATCTTCTACTCGGCCGAAGTTGGACTCATGCAATGCATGCAGTGGCCTCCTCTTTATTTTGCATGATCCATTTTCGCCATCAAGGGAAGATTGTCACTATCGACCAGCTGTCTTTCTTCACCTCTTCCTCCTTGGATGGCGATGTTCCATACGTCAAGCACTCTGGTGCTCCCTGTGAGAGTGCGGGGGCAGGTCTCTTCAAAGATTCTACCTTAATGGGAATTTTTCCACTCCCACCTCCTCATGTTGCCTCTTTCAACATGATCTCGGTCAAATCTGATCCCTAGGTCAAACCTGCACCAGATCTTGTTGATACTTGGGGCGAGGTTATGCCGATTAGTCCCATTGAAGTCAATTACGTGGAAATTATTTCAGCTTCGAACTTTGCGTCCTTTGGTTCTTATATGTTGAATACCTCCATTGATATGTACTCTCAATCCCCTTGGCTTGGCACTTTGGAATCATTTGATCCCTTAGCAGAGACCTTCCTTGCTAATGAAGGTATCATGGAAATCATGTCTCTCGAGGAACCACCATGGATTGATACTCATCATCGCTCCTTGTTCCTGCCTCTCCCGATGGTCATGTCTACCACTTTCAAAGAGTCCTCTTCTCCATTTCCACCACCAATTGTTACTCATGAAGGATGGTCAGAAGGAAATCTGGGTAATATTACCCAAACAATGCCGATTGACATTTCTATCAAACCCGGTATCGTTGAACACGTTCATATTGGGGTATCTTGTTCTCTAGATGAGATCAAGACATATACTCGTCTATTTCAGAAATTATGTGATGTGTTTGCATGGTCTTACGAAGAAATGCCTGGCATTGATCCTAGCATTGTGGTGCACAAAATACCAACATATTCGCACGCGAAGCCCGTTCGCCAACGGCATCGCCTAGTGCAGCCTAGGAAGGCCACTACCATTAAAGGTGAAGTTGAAAATCTTCTCAAGGTTGGGTTTATCTATCCCATCCCCCTTATAAACTTGGCGTCCAATATTGTCCTAGTGACTAAAAAACAAGGCACGATCCACGTTTGTGTGGATTATCGAGATCTTAATCGTGCCTATCCTAAAGACAACTATCCTACTCCCTTCATTGATAAAATCATTGAGGAATGTGCTGGGAGCGAGATATTTTCCTTTATGAATGGTATTTTTGATTATAACCAGATTAATATTGCACTGGTCGATCAAGAAAAGACAACCTTTATCTACCCATGGGGTACGTTCACTTAAAAGAAGCTCCCTTTTGGCCTCAAAAATGTTGGAGCCACGTCTCAACAGGAAATGTCTTATGCATTTCATGATATTCACAACATTGTCCAGCCTTACTTGGATGACCTTCCCACTCATTCTAGTAAGCACCAAGATCACCTAGACCATCTTCGGCGGATTTTTCTATGTTATAGACACTATAGCATTCGGTTAAATCCACACAAATATGTTTTCTGTGTGGAATTAGGATGACTCCTCATCTTCATCATTTCTAAGGACAGTATTTTCCTAGATCTCCTAAAAGTCGAGGCCATTGTAAATTTACCCCCTCCATCCTCACTGCACCAACTCTAGAGCCTGTAAGGAAAGGCCAACTTTCTCCGTCGTTTTATACCCAACTATGTCAAACTAGCTACAAGATTTACCCGATTGCTTAAACAAGGAACACCCTTTGCATGGGACCAGGTGCCCCAAAAATCTTTTGACGATCTCAAGGTCATCCTCATATATGCTCCTATGTTGCACCCACTGTACTATTATCAAGATTACTTCCTTTACCTAGCCGCAGCCCTTAGCACCATTGCTATGGTCTTGGTCCAAGATGAAAATGAAGGTAGTGAACATGTAATCTACTACCTTAGTCGGAATCTCCTCAACACTGAAACGCGTTATGCACATATCGAGAAGATGGCTTCAGCTGTCGTTCAGGTTGTTCAATGCTTTCGGCACTATATCCTTTTACATATGACTAAAGTGATTTTTGAATGCAACCCTCTGACCTATATCCTGACTCATCAGTTGCTGGGGGGCAAGTATTCTAAATGGATCATCATCCTGCAAGAAATTGATTTGGTCTTCACTACGGCCAAATCTAAGAATTCACTTGTTTTCGCTAAATTGATTTATTCCCTCCCCTCCAAGGCTCTCCCTGCTGGTGTAGATGAACAGCTTCTAGATGACACCCTTTTCCTAATTAGCACCCTTGATCCATGGTACGGTGATATCATCATGTATCTCCAAACTTCCATGTTTCGGTCCTTGTTGACAAAGGATGATCACCAAAGGATTCGGCATCACTCCCAACCCTACCGTATTATTGGCGATACTTTATACCATGTCGGTATTGGCGATACTTTATACCATGTCGGTGTCAATTCAGTTCTTCTTCAATGCCTTACGATCGAATAAGCTGAAAGAGTTCTCAATGATTGCCACTTCAAGGCATGTGGTGGTCATATGTTTGGTTACGCTACAGCTCAAAAAATCCTTTGTGCTGGTTATTTCTGGCCATCTATCTTCAAGGACTGCATTATTATTGTTCATAAGTGCCACGAATGCCAAATTTACCAATGCAAGATGTGTGCCCCACCTTCTCACCTATACTTCATCCTTACGGTTGGTCCCTTTACCAAATGGGGCATCAATTATATGACATGTAACCCTCATTCGGTCGAGGAGCATGGCTATATTATTACTGTTGTGTATTATTTCACCAAATGAGCCGAAGTGATGCCTATAGATTTTGCAGATGGTAAGACGATGGCTCGATTCCTTTTTAACCATTTTATTTCCAGGTTCGGCATACCCCAAGCCATTTTCACAGACCATGGCTCCCATTTCAAAGATTACATGATGGTTGAGCTAACATCTGCATTGGGCTTGTGCCATGATGGCTCGACCACATATTACCCTCAGGCCAATGGCCAAGTTGAAGTCGTGAACAAGGTCTTGGTCACAATGCTTCAGCGTACTATTGCGATGCACAAGTCAAATTGGCATCTCATGCTCTTTTCAGCTTTGTGGACCTACCAAACCTCAACCAAAGACACAATTGGTTTCACACCATTCCAGCTTGTCTACGGTCTGGAAGCAACATTGCCAATCAAATGCGAGATTCCTTCACTCAAGTTAGTTGTTGAACTCCTCCCCGAAAGATCACTTCAAGATGAACACCTCTTATATTTAGAACGACTGGACGAGACTCGCTATCTTGTTGCCTTGGTCATCGAAGCACAAAGGAAATGGGTCAAATCCCATTTCGATCAGTGGGTCTCCCTTGCGCATTGTCTAAGGATGATTTGGTCTTATTATATGACCAAGCTAACGACAAGCTAGGGGCAGGAAAGTTTGAACCTATGTGGCATGGGCCCTATATAGTGAAATGTGTTTTGCAGAAAGGAGCCTATGAGCTTATTAATTATGAAGGAAATCCTCTCGATAAGCCCTGAAACGGGATTTACCTCAAAAAGTACTATGCCTATGTCATCTTGCATGGTTACTTATGTACATTAGTGTGTGATTCATTTTTGTACGGCATGGTTTTGTGTGATAGTTTTCAAACAGCTTTCCTATTTACTATGCTTTGCTTGCTTTGCAGATGTTTGCAACTCCGTGGCATGGGATATTTATGACCCTAACAGTGAATCGGTTGGCCTTTAAGATATCTGCCTAGGTCGCACAACCAACAACATTGTTGAATACAGTGTGATCATCAAACTGTTGTCAGAATCCATCACTTTAGGCATCAGAGAATTGGTTGTCAACCTGGATTCACAGTTTATCGTCCTTTAACTCAACGGGCAATATTCCGTCAGAAACCCTCAAACATTCAGAATGTATCTTTGTATCCGTCGATTGGAAAGGCATTTTGATTATATTACATATCATCATATTCCTAAACGCATGAATACATTAACAGATGCATTAGGTAATTATGTGTTGGATAGACAGTCACAAAACATGTAAAATATAAGACAAACCATTTGTACCATAATAGATAGGAAAATACAACATATATATATATGGTGAGAATGTTTGATACATCAGAACCCAAAAAAAATAATATGTGTGTCTAAAATAACATCAGCGGCTTGCAGGCCTCATACATCTGTGGCACGCGGGCATCAAAAAATATGTAAGTGTTAGACCTAGGAACTAATCAGCATGGTGATCATGGTAGCACGAGATGGCTCATGCAACATGACTCAGCAATCGACAGATCCAATCAAAGACTCCCACCATATGTCTTTGGTACCGATGGGGAATGTCTTCTACCTGAGCATACTTCGGGATACCATGAGTTAACCCCTCAAGATTCCTCCTGATCTCCTCCTCGTTGTCGCTCCCTTCCTGATAAGGGGCGACAGCATTGATAGGGTGGGACATCCCAGCTGGCCACTCTGGTCCAACATCTACATTAACGAGAGAAATGTTATAAGCACATATATACCAAAAACAATTAAAAAATCTCAAAATTAAAAATTTGATTTTTTACCTTCGTCATCGAAGTCCTCTCCATCCGGTAAGGGCATGTCTGGATCTCCATAGAAATCAGTGTCGTTGTATGTCCAGTCCTCCACGATGATCTTATGTCGTCGTAACCATGAAAAGAATGCAGGTCAATATGACATATGCTAACCCCCAGTGATCCTTGGCATCAAATGACTCCAGCGAGCCATCCGCGGATCGCGTGGCATAGGAGGATCCACCTCAATTAGCTGATACTGGAACAGTGGTAATCGTTCTAAGAAGAAGGTCACAAGTACAGATTCGAAGCAAAATTGCTTCAGATTTGCCACTTTGGCTTTGGACAACTGGCGCTTGATGTTCATCTTCATGGCCTTTGCCCAGTTGAATATTGTAGGAGTTATGCAGTCAATAGCATAAATGAACTTCGACTTGTTAGTCTCATGTTCCTCCTGGGACCCCGCCATTCTGTTGATAGTCACTAGAAGCACCCTCAGTGTCAAATCTCGTACACTAGAAATCTCTATCTTCCCACTCTGGGATTTCAGGGCCTCAGGGCAGTATTCAAAAAGCAAGGAAGATATGCTTGCCCCAATCGAACGTGACCCATACAAGTTCACTAGCTCACCTCTATGAGACAACCCAATGATGAAGTAAATATCTAAAGTTTCCAACTCAAACTCCTAGTCACTAATGACAAAAATCTCTCAATTAATGTCCTAAAGACTAATCAGGTATCGAAGCAACTCAGGTTGGGCCGGCATTCCTAGCGTAAGAAAGAATTTGAGGAGCCCACAAGCCCTCAAAACATCCAGGAAATTTGGGTCATTCATTGCCTGGGTGTCAACATCTTCATGTTCCCGTTCCTTCCAATCCACCATTTTCAACATTTCTCTCTTGAAAAATCCATTAATTTGAGTCAATAATCATCCTTGCCACATAAACTTCAAGTTTAAACGTTCAGTTTTTGAGAAAATAGGGTTTTGCCCTATCCACAGTGTCGATGCGCCTGTTTTAAAACAATTGCGCCAATCGGTGCAGATGGCTTTGTTAATCACCCTTGACCAGTGCGATTCTGTGCCCGGAAATCATGCCAACCGAGGGTGAAAAATATTTTCAAAAACCTCCTTAAAAATCTAAAAAAATGGCTAAAAGCACAAATAAATAGCATGAAAATGGAGCTCAGTGCTTCAATTGTTACATGGAACTGGTGGCTCGTCGATTGACCTCTCGGATCTCTCGCAACCTACACTAGAACAATTAGGGAAAAAGTGGGTAAAAAGTCTTCACAGCAAAGGTAAAATGGTAAATGGTAAAAATATATTTACTTTTCCCTTTTTTATTCATTTCTTCATGAAAATATTAGGTTTTGTAAATATTTTGACCTATTTTTCCTCAAGGACTCGATAATACATTTTACCTTACTTGTGCACCGACAGGTGATGGATGTTCGATGATGATGATGAATCATGTTTCAGCTCTTTTCTCGACTCGTTAAACTTATATGAAAAGATTGCCACGTATTTTTTCCCTTTTTAACTCATTAAAGAGAATAAAAATGGGGGTTCCTCTTTCAACTCTTTTCCGACCCTTTAAAAACAAAAAAATGGTCAATCCCTTATCATTTCGAACTCGTTAATGGATGCGAAATGTCATGCGCCCAGTATAAGTTTACCCCTTTTTCGGGCTAGGAGGCACTATTTACGAAAAAAGTACTTCTTGACTGAAATGGTCAAGTGGTTCTCTCAAGTATTGTTTTCTACCTTTTCGGGCTCGAGAGACACAAATGTATGAAAAGTGACCATATGGAGTTTTCTTTTACATGTCTTTTTCAAACTCTCTAAACATGAAAAAGATAATGAGTTACACCTTTTTCGGACTCGTAAAATATTAAACGACATCGAATTTGTCACCATGACGAACATGAGCTTCGCCTTCCTAGGGCTCGTTAAACTTACTAGGTCAGATTCGTCCAAAGGATGAACTTACAGTGCAAGCATATGTTATCCCCTTCAATCTTGCGATTTAAAAAATAATTGGGTACTTTCCTTAAATGGTGGGAGAAAATTTGGAAATCTATCGGTCATTTCGGCAGATTACTCTTGAACATGACACTTTTTCACTTCGTGTTGGGTTGGGACATCCTCCTTTGTATCGTTGAACTTCTTGGGTTTGGGTCATTCATTTTTTCCTTCCATTTGATCTCTACCATGTCATCATGACCACCAATCTATGGATCCAAAAGCTTCCAAACTTCTAGTTGTGTCGCTGATATGTTCAAGAGTTGTCCTTCTGCAGTTACACTTACCACTGATTCTTTGTATCATCCAAAATCATTTTTCATCCTCTCGTCTCGCATCGATGATTTGGGATTCATTATGGCCCTTCTTTGACATGATCACTTTCCGTTGACTTCAACTCATTATCCAGGAAGTTGATCGAGAGACTCTCTTCCAATACCTTAGACCTTGCATGCCTTAATGGAAAGTTCTTCACACTCGACGACAACTTCACATCATTGGCTTTTGATCGATTTATTTCATGGATGTTCAACTTCAGTTCCTATATTCACATTTCGTGAATTTTGATGATAATATCTTGAGGACCATTGTCATTATTGGTGGTTTCTCTCACGCTTGTTAAAATTTTACATCATTGACTCGTACTCAGGCAAATTTCTAGCATGTTTGATGTCAACACATCTATTCGCATGCTAGGATCTATACTTTGATCGGGTCGTTGTTATAGACATTTTTGGGCACTGCAACCCCAATAATACATGTCCATAAACCAAGGGCTTCTAAGTCCCTAAAAGTGTTGCTTCACACCCTAAAGGAACAACGTCAGCTAATTACATCATCTCCCAAGAGTTCTCCATGGAAAACTGCTCAGAACTGGTCAAAACTGGACCATACAGACTGCCCAGTGCAGAGGGTGCCATGCAACTCACCTGCTCAGTGTAAAAGGTACGATGCATACTAGAAAGCCCTTCTGTAAGGTGTGATGAGCGAGAGTAGACAAATGGCAGAGACAGTTTGCAAGGTGGATGATCATGGAATCTTCCAGAAACTTCTCCTGTGACACTTGCCTCTCTGAATTTGCCCAGGGATGAGTAAGAGATTATCAATCTCCAAGTGAAATCAAGAACTATCATAGAGAGGACACTAATCAAAATCCCAGAAGTTGACTCACCCCCTACAATCATCTATATATGGATCCCTCATCCCAGAGATCCAAAGGCTGGAATCTTGTATCTTGTAAGTATTGTTGGTTTCCTGGTGCAATATCATAGTGTTGGGTGATCTAAGCTTTTCATGAGGTGAAGAAAGGCTTTCATGCTGAGAAGATGATGCTGGGTCAGAACAATTGGTTGTAATCCTCTTTGCTATTCTTGATATTAATAAAGCTATTCGAGTTTTCCTCCACATTCTTGTATGTTTGATGATATATGCATTTGTGTGGTCAATACATATCTGGTCCTGTATTGTTTATGATTGTAGATCTCTGTTCTTGGATAGTATTATGCTGCTTTGATTCCACAGGTGCTCTTTGAAGTTGGGTAGACAAAGAAGGAGCGGCGAAGATCTATCAGAAGGGAGAGGAACCAAGCAAGGAACCAAGAGCAAGACTGAGGTTGGTGTCCTTTATTCCCCTCTTATCTACTTCTCATAAAGGAAATCGAAAGTGGTTTTAGTTTGTTTGTTTCTAAGATAGCTACCAGTCTTAGTGGGACTAGCAGCTCCGAGTGGGCACTAGATTTCCCGATAACAAAATGGTGACTCCGTTGGGGAGCGAATAGATTGTTTGCTTGTCTATATTTTTTTGTTTTATAAACTTACAGATGGAGCCTGAAGTCAAGCCAACTAGCCTTCTAACTGCATTTTCTATGCAAGTGAAAAGTAGATCAATGCTGCTTCAGTCTATCTCTAGGTTTTGTTTATAAACTGAACAATCGATTTGCAAACATTCTAATTGCCCTGGTGGTGACTCTAGTAACCTCATTAGATCAGCCCCTGTGATTTATATTTACTGAAAATCCCTTGCTCGGCCTAAATCCCTGAACTGAGTTGCAAACTGTAACCAAAAACAAAGTTGATGTCTCATCCCTGGACCATCGTACTTTCTACTCTTGGGAATCTGGATGCATCACACCTCCCGTGTGCAGTAGGTGCACTGCATTGCACTTTCCCTGTGTTACAGGTGTGCTGATCAGAAAGACCTCTTCTGCTCCCATATTTTAGTTTTTTGTTCACTCTCTTTGGATTTATTCAGGAGTTTTGCTATCTGTGATTAGTACACCTCTATGGAAACCTCCTTCCTTTCCATCATTCTGCCTCCATTTTGCAAAGAACTGTGAATTTTTTGTGTATTGTGTTCCATTTTCAGGTCTCTTTTACAAAGAAGTAGCGTAATCGAACTATCGTTTCTCGCTTTGGAAGTGTCACAAGTATTGTTTTCAGTCATAGAAGAGAATCCTATTATTCTGGATGGTCGATTATACTGTTACTCTTGTATTTGATTTGAATTAGTAGTTTTTCAAGTGTCGAAAATAAATTTCAATTCGAAATCGCAAAGTGTCGTCATTATCTTCCTTTCATATTTTGAAGAAAAATTGTTAGTACTGTCGCTCTGAAAAGATAATTCAAATTTGTACTTAGCATTCTTCTTGTCATTCACACATTAAGAAAGTTGAAAACAAATGCATGCATGTGCATCTACATTTAGACTGCTTGTTGGTTTGATTTAGGATAGTGCATCTAGTGTGTGCTCTGTGCTCTATGTTGAAAGAATCTCATTTCTCTTTCCTTAGTAGCTAGGATTTTCATTGCAAAAAGAAGATTAAACGATTGTTTATCATCTTAGCTTGAATTTTAGGAATTATATATCTACATCACGCGGTGAACCTGAAAGGAAAATTTCTTAAGCAAGATCAACTATAAAATAAATTCAATGAACATAAAAACGCTTTGGAACCTAACGCACAACATTTAGAAGTCTAGGCTAGAGACGTATTCCGGCGTCGTAAATCCTGGTAACTATCGCTTTCATCGTTGGTTGGGTGATTCCTCCTCTTTGAGATGACAAGTGCCAGTATGGACTTGTGCTCCCTCGTACCGTCGAGTATATATTGGGAGATCACAATAGGATATATCCTTTATCCTTAGGAAGCCGTGTCTGCCGCCTTATCGGTCGCAATGCACTGAACACAGCATTCAGGGAGATTGGTTGTCGTACCGTAAAAGGTATTCTGCAGTTTTGCGATTGGTTTGGTAATCCCTCTGTCTAGATTTCCAGAGTAGTCTATTTCATTCCTTTTCAGACTCCTTAAAGGAAAATGTCCATCTAACCACTTGTCACTTCAGGCTCATTAAAAATCGAAGGCGACAAGAGTCATCTTTTGTTTTTTCTCGACTCTTCAAAATTGAAAAAACAAGTTGTGTCAAAGCGTCTAAAATTCATTTAATTTGGAATCATTTTCCCCTATTATTTGAGTTGATCGAGTAATCCACAATTGTGGAAGAAAGTCAATCGAAACCCCATCATTCGGAGAGGCTTACGAGTCAACCATCATTAACTCCAGAAATGAAACTATTCTAGACGAAACGAACTCATTTGACCGGATCGAAGTCCCCTAGGTTGGTTGGAGCAAGTACTCCAACATCCTCAGAGACACCAGTTATTATGAACATTTTTGGTATCCCTGCCTCTAAAGAAGAAATTCCGCAGCCACAAAAGGACATTACAACTGATCCTAGTGTGACGGTAAACACTTCTATTCCCGAACCAGCTCCATCTACAGTTGATTCAGAAGGTATTACACCCCAAACATTAGTCGCTACAGAACCTATACCTTCTTCGGCACCAGAAATATTTTACGGACCTGACGGTCTACCTCTTCTGCCTGGATTGATTGCCATATAAGAGATTGTAGAGGATCCTCCATCTAACGCTCCATCGCAATTTGGATCTGGGATCACCCTATATCCTTCTTCATCAAAAGTTAGTCTCCTACCATCGGAATCTCCTGAAGAATCGCTGAGGAATATTTTGGATAGACTAAATATGTATGAAAAACCGTCGACATCTAGGACTGTGTCATCCAACACAGTAGCGACAGAACTTCCTGCTGCTACTCCGACAATGTTCGTCGGCATGCCATCTGTCCCAACTAGCTCTCAATCGTTGGATGGAGTCCATCCAGGGGCTGTTTCGACAGTATGGACTGTTCCCATTTGTTCTTCCAGAATAATATCTGGAATCTCTTATGTTGAGTCTCAACAAATTGATCCTTCGTAGTGTCAATTTGGGAAATCCAGTCCCCAAAGGCAAATCATTCCTTTGAGCACTGGATTATCGTCGTATGGAGGGCAGTATACCCTTTCGTTGTCTCCTTTGGGAGAACAACCATACAAGAGTTCACAATAGAATTCAGGGTATGCTGGAATTACATCTAGTAGATGGGTGCCAATACTGCCTCAACAACCAAGAGTTGTATACTCGATGCAACAAATTTTACCTATGTCAAATATCCCCACTATGCTGGCTATTATGACAGTGTCACAATTACAAGCGTTGCATGTTGTATGCCAACCTCAGGTTTCTCAAGTCGTAATACAAGAACTTCTTATTGCGACACAACCATAAACACCGACTAGTGGAATGACCTAGGTTCAAACGGGGACCATTACCCCTCATCTTGGTCAAACAGTCAGTACTGGACAACAACTCATGGCTTCACAACCATGGCCGATACAATACCAACAAGCTTACCAAGGATCTGAGCAACGAGTCTTTGCAAGTAATGGGCAGCTGTATATTCAAAACGGTCAACATCAATCATATCATAATGGTCATGCCCATCAACCTTACCAAAGTTACCAGCATCAAATGCATTATGCTGGTATGCAAAGGCCAACTGCTCAGGCAATTCCATCTTATCCTGGGTATGCTTCACCAAGCCTGAATCAACAGTTGCCTTTCGTAGTGACTTTAGAGTTACCAGATCTAAATCGACTAACGAACGATCCAATTGCTTACGCCCCTTGGTGGCCAGCAATTCCTCATAAACTTCCGTCAGATATTCCTAAATTTAACGGAAATCCAGGTGAAGACCCGTCGAATCATGTGATGACCTTTCATCTGTGGTGTTCATCAAACACTCTCAACGATGATTTGATCAAGCTTTGCCTTTTTCAGCGAACGTTAACTAGTCCAGCAACAAAATGGTATATCGAATTTCCTAGAGCTTCGTTTGATAACTTCAGTACCCTTACCACAACCTTTTTAACCCATTTTTAGTTACCCATAAGGTACAAAATGGGAACAGATCTTCTTACCAATTTCAAACAAATGACAACCACTCACATATCCTATCATATTCATGAGTGGCGACGTCGTCGTAGAATGGTAAAAACATATGTTCCTGATCAGTTGTTGGCTGAATGGTTTATTAAGTCATTGTTACCTTCTATTACAAAAGATGTGGCAAAGGGAGGAGTCGTCACTGAAGAGAAAGTTATTGCTCGTGCACAATATCTAGACTTGATCCATACTCAGTCTGGCACGCTCTACGATAAAATCCCTAATGCTCCTAGACCAGAATTTTATGTTCCTCCCCCTCCTAAATTAAACAAAGACTCTCATGCCAGCGATGCCGTGATAGGTAAAACTAGCATGAAAACCATAAGGCTACGTCAAAGAAGGCCCGTACGGTTTCAAGTCAAAACGAAAATGAAGAACTTCTCACCTCGGAAGTAAATGTCGTTTCAACTGACAAAGAAAAAGAACCCAAGCAACCAGGAGGCAAGAAGAAAAAGAAAGGGAAGAAGAAGAAACAGGAGGAGTCGTCTCCTAAACAATCTTCTGCAAACCCTTCTGGAGATAAGAAACCAAGTCATCCATGCTTTATATGTGATGAGGATCATTGAATGAGAGAGTGTCCATATAAAGTTGAGCTTAGAAAATTCTTCAAGAGTTCAAAAACCTCGGCAGTATTGACAGATCCGTTCCCGAACCCAGGAACAAATCTAGTTGCTAGCAACAATGCTTCCCCGTTACAAGTGCTAATGTTGTCTGTTTCGAAGCAGCTAAATGATGCTTTGATATCAACAAGGAATAAAGATTACAGGAATCCACAGATGTCGAACAACAAGGATAATGATCAACCTAGTAATTCGACAACAACTTCACCCGAAGTTGTGCCACCCATCACTCCTGAACTAACGATAAAACTGCCAAAGGGAGTAGTACATAAATCAACGTTTAATCCTCGTGCCAGAGTAGCACAACATTATAATATAGTGGAGGATCTGGCCCACTCGCCGTCTGCTATGTCGACACTTGAGGTACTACAAAATTGCCCCTCCCAAAGGCAGGCTTTATTGTCAGCGATAGGTGGGATTGACCCAATGGATTCCAATATTGTGTCCTTTAATCACAAAGGATATGACCCTCAGTTACCAGCTCAACTAGCTTTCCTTATTCAAGTGAAATCCCTCAACAAAACTGTTCATCGAACAATTATTGATGAGGGGGCATCTACATATATTATGTCGATGAGTTGCTGGAAAACTTTAGGATCTCCACCGTTGTTGAGATCGTCGACGACATAAAAAGTATTTGATGGATGAACATACACCCCATATGGGATATTAAGTAACTTGCAAGTAGAAATGGGGGGCAAAACAGTAGAAATTGATGTTGAAGTTATCGACGAAAACCTCGATTACAACATCCTGCTGGGAAGGCCCTGGATATATGCTATGGCTGCCATTGTGTCGACGTACTTCAGGAAGGTTGCATTTCCCTTCCAAGGAGGAATTACGGTCATTGACCAACAAACATTTCTCCCCAACAGTTCACAAGTTAAGGGAAGCACTCCAATGATCCATGGAAGCCCTCATTCGCTTCAAAATATCAGAGTAGGCCCACTAAAAGACCCTACATTAATGGGGACTTTTTCCCTACTGCCTCCAATTAATTTGGTGGAAGTGGCAACGGTGGGGACCTGCAATATGATATATTCTATTCAAAAGATGTCCGAAAATGATATTAACATGGATCATCTACAGGTATTGCCTCCAAGCCCAATAGAAATATTGTAGAAATCAATGTTTTTGGCATGGGAGGCAAACTTGAATCAATGCTCATCAAGCGTATGGATAGATAGGTCTAAGGAATATGGCACCCCTTCAGATCCTTGGTCACAAGTACATTTAACAAATGAAGAAATTTTTCAGTCAATGATGATTGACAGGGCACCATGGGAAGATTACCACCGTCATTCCCATCTTCCAGATTGTAAGGAGGATAGTTCCAGTGACCTTGATCATCCCTCAGTTTTTGACTTTCTGTCAAATACTGTAAATACGGTGGATTCTGAGCGAGACCTGTCCAATATTGAAGAGACTATCGCCATAAATATCTCGACCAAAACAGATGTTGTAGAGAATATTCATGTCGGCAAATCTTGTTCTCCTTTATAACTGGAAGTATATTATGCTCTTTTTCGCGAGTTTAGAGATGTCTTTGCTTGGTCATATGATGAAATGCCAGGCATTGACTTGAGCATAGTTGAACACGAAATTAAGATGTATCCAGATGTCAAACCGGTACGACAACGGCTCCAGCAGGTGCACCCCAAGAAAGCCGCTGCCATCAAGGCAGAAGTTGAAAAACTTCTCCATGCTGGTTTTATTTACCCAGTTCCTCTAACTGATTGGGTATCGAATATTGTTCTTGTAATGAATAAACAAGGAACGATTAGAGTGTGCATTGATTATAGGGATGTAAATCAAGCTTGTTCGAAAGACAACTACCCTACACCCTTCATTGACCAGATAATTGATGAATGCGCCGGATGTGAAATCTTTTCATCTATGAATGGATTTTCCGGGTATAATCAAATAAATATCCGCCCACGGGACCATTCAAAGACTGCAGTTATTTGTCCATGGGGCACATTCGCATATCGCAAGCTACCCTTTGGTTTAAAGAACGCAGGGGCAACTTTTCAGAGAGCAATGAATTATGCTTTCCATGACATCAAGAACATCGTTCAACCATATCTCGACGATCTTCCGGCTCATTCGTGAAAGCGGACCGATCATCCGCAACATTTGAGAGTGATATTTGTACGTTGCCAACCCTACAAGATACGACTCAATCCGCACAAATTTGTGTTTTGTGTCAGATCTGGTCATTTACTTAGCTTTGTGGTCTCAAAGGATGGGATTCGTCTCGACCCATGTAAGGTTCAGGCAATCATTGATTTGCCTCCATCTTCAAATTTGCTTCAGATTCAGAAACTCCAAGGGAAAGCAAACTTTCTGAGGAGGTTCATTCCAAACTACGCCGAACTTGCTAAAGGTTATACTCGTCTGTTGAAAAAAGAAGTACCCTTCATCTGGGATCAGGTCACGCAAGCTTCCTTTGATGCTTTAAAGGAATCCCTAATAAAAGCACCATTAATGTATGCTCTTGATTATGAAAAAGACTTTAACCTGTATCTGGTTTGTATCTATATACAACCATAGCAATGGTTTTAGTTCAAGAAGATGATGGAATTGAACATCCAATATATTATTTAAGCCGAAACTTAGATGATACAGAAATGAAGTACTCCTACATTGAAAAGCTAGCTCTTGTAGTTGTTCAAGCGATACAGAGATTTCGACACTATTTCCTCTTCAGAAAAACTACCATTTCATCAGATTGCAACCCCATGACTTATATATTGTCCCGACAGTTACTGGGGGGAAAATATTCAAAATGGATAGTGATTTTACAAGAGTTTGATCTGGAATTCAAAAATCCAAACTAAGAAAGCCCTAGTTTTCACGGAGTTACTAAGCAATCTCCCATCATCGTCCAACGATGCAACATTCGAAAAATCAATTGTGGACGAATCTTTGTTTCTGATATCTTCAAGCAATCTGTAGTATGGATATATAGTAATCTATCTCCAAACCCAAACATATAGGTCTAACACTTCACGCTCGGAACAACGACGGATTTGATACCAAGCAAAATACTACGTGATCGTCGGTGATACGCTTTACCGTCGTGGTATCGATACAGTTCTGCGGAGGTGCCTCACCCATGAGGAGGCCAAAAAAGTCCTGAATGATTCTCATTCAGGCGTGTGTGGGCGGGCATCAATCTGGTTATGCTACAGCTCAAAATATTTTACGAGCAGGATACTTCTGGCCAACAATGTTCAAAGATTGCATAACCGCAGTTAGAAGTTTCCATGCCTGTCAAATCTTTGATCGCAAAACCAGAATACCACTCGCACCTCTACAGCCAATAGTAGCTATTGGGCCATTCACCAAATGGGGCATAGATTTCATTAAATGTAACCCCACCTCGGTCGGGGGGCATGGGTATATCATTGTTGCAGTAGACTATTTTACCAAATGGGCCGAGGCGATGCCTACATTAAACAAGAGCGGCGAAACGGCTGCCCTCTTTTTTTCAATCATGTAGTCTCCAGATTCGGTGTTCCACAGGCCATAGTTACAGATCAGGGATCACATTTGCGAAATCACATGATGGTTGAGTTGGCTGCCAAATTAGGACTGTCCCACGACAGCTCTACTCCATATTATTGTTGAAAATAATACTGAGAGGGGGGGTGAATCAGTATTATCTAGTCCTTTTAACAATTCTTCCTTATTTATACTTTGAATTATTTTTGCATATCAGTACCATAAAACAATGAGCATGAACAAGAAAAACAGACAGTCACATCAAAGAACACCAGATATAAGGTGGAACCCAATGTGGGTGAAAACCACCTGCTGCAATATGTCTCTATCTTCTTTCAAATTAGAAACTCCCTTTACAATGGTCTTGTACTGGTGCAATCCTTTACCAGTACGCAGGCTGCAACCTGCAGAGAGCTACAACTCTCTCTCGTTTTCCAGTCTCTCCTGGAAGGGAGCTACAACCCCTACTCCTTTTCTTTCAAGGACCACTTTTCATAAATTTTCAAACTGGATCCATAAATATCAAATGATCATCAAGTACCAGTAAGTCACCCAGATAACCAGATCCACAATAACAGAAAACTAAACCCAGAACACCTTCTACGGCGTCTCCTGCGGCGCCTCCTGCGGCGTCTCCTGTGGCACCTCCTACGGCGTCTCCTATGGCGCCTCCTATGGCGGCACCTCCTGTGGCGTCTCCTGTGGTGCCTCCTGCGGCGCCTTCTGTGGCGCCTCCTGCGGCGCCTCCTGCGGTGCCTCCTGCGGCGTCTCCTGCGGCACCTCCTATGGCGTCTCCTGCGGCACCTCCTGCGGCGTCTCCTGCGGCATCTCCTGCGGCGTCTCCTGTAGCGCCTCCTGCGGCGTCTCCTGCGGCGCCTCCTGCGGTGTCTCCTGCGGCGCCTCCCCACTTCCGCAGCTGCAGCGCTCAAGAGATCACCCTTCACAGATTTTATTTCCACTTCACTTTCATATAGATCGAGCTTTTGAAACAATAACCCAATATTTCAGACCTTAAGATATTCAACCCAAAAGCATACTCAAGCCAAATGATCTCCTTTGCTTTATATAGGCAAGCTCTTCCTCAAATCATG
>APFE030713306.1:0-21165 GCA_000404065.3 Pinus taeda
TTGATTTCTTCGATGAATACTAATTGTAGTCGGGTGGTACAATTGTGAGGTTACTAAGTTAGAGAAGTACTTGTTCAATTTATTTATTCTCATTGTTTGGTTGATTCTCATCATGATTTACCAATTTTGGCTGATTTGTTTTTTCATATTTGTTAGGCAAAACAAGAAGTTTATCTAAATAATTGTGCGATGTTTGTTGAAGGAATTTTCTAACGACGTGACTTGTTATTGACACAGTCAGAATTCATCGTATCGCAAAACCAGAGTCATCAATTCACATCACGTCTACTTTCCTTCTAGTAATTATTTGTAGACCACTATTTTATATCATAGTAGGCAGTGTTATGCCTCTTAACTCATCTAAGGAGTCTCATGTATATTTTCTCATGTGCTCACGATTTTTCATTTTCATCCTCTGGTATTTCTCTCTTAATTTTTCATGCCCATTGCTCTCTTTTATCCCTTTCTAATTTCTTAGTGTTGGTCCACTACTTATATTTATAGTTATTATTCTATCGGGTAGTTTCTTGTTATTATTTTTCTCGCAATGGACCTTCTTCCTTCCATCTTTATAAATTTAACTATTTCTCCAACTTTACTTACTTATTTTTCTTTATTTCTCATGACATGTTACCCACCCCATTGCCTACCTGACTTAGTGTTGGATAACGGGGGAGTACATAGTAGCCATGTTTATTTTCTTAAAAACTTATATGAGGCTTATTTTGTATATCTACACTAGGAATCATGGAAGTTTTTCGAGTCCTTTTGCCTTTGATATCAGCCGATATTTATTGGAGTATGTAACACAAGTAAGTATTTGACGACATGACTAGTAACCTTTACTAGTAACCTTGTCGAGGAGGAACTTGCGCAAAAGGGTAGGAATCAAGTAAAATAAACTATCATCCAAATCATCGTCAAACCTATATTTGATATGATTAATAGATGTTGTTTCTTCTATTTCTCTTTCTTCAAAAAGTTTTCCAAAATCGACTTGATCCACTCATGCAGATTTGTTTGACCAACATTTGATAGATTCAACAAAAGTTGAGCTTCATATTCACTTTGAGGTTTTTCATGAGCAACTTGGTAGAGAAATTTTTTTTTTCATCGAGGTGCCTTTGATAAATCATTCGTGCACTTATATAAAAAAATTGGGTCTGGCTTCTACTAATGAGATTCTATTCCTTCATGCATAGTTATTCAGATAGTTATTAATTTTCATCTCCCACCACAGTTGTATCTCTTCCAATGTTAACATTTATGTTTGTATAATTTTTATGAGTGGAGTTCAAAACTATTGGAAATAGAACCAATGTGGTAATCTAGGGAAAAGTAAGCATGGTTACAAGTAGTAAGGACACCAAGAATTCATATAGAAATGCACATAAGTAAAGAGAAAGATAAGAGACACAAGCAGTGGGGAATGAGTGAAATGACACTTTATATTATATCTCTTAAAATCCAATGAAAATGGATACACTGATACATTCCCATATATTTATACCTATCGAGAAAATTACATCAGTTTAACTTTCAACCATACTTAACTTAATATGACTTAGTAATCAACTTAACAAGCTTTTCAATTGACTTTCATTTTCTTGTCCTCACTCCAGTGGGCTAGTGGACTAAATTGACTAGCCCCTCCAACATGTGCTATCACTTTGGTTATTATTTTAAATATTATTTTTGTGTTTCTTTATGGGATTTTTTTTTGGATTAAATATCTTTTGTGAATCTATTGAATTTTAGAAAAGGATATTGAAAGTGAATGTGAGGTTCTTTGTCATTTGGAAAAGGAAAATGACTCTCTACACTTCTTTATTTAGTTTTCACTGAAAGATAAAGTGAAAAGTTATATCTGATGTAGCTTTCATTAAGATTGGTCTTGAGTCGACACACATAATCTTAGTCGCACTAGATTACCCTTGAATAAATGAAAACCACTAAAAGCAATGCTTAATAAATTTGATTCAACATTTTTTCTTTTCTCTAGCATCACACCAACACTAACATGGGATTTTGTGGCCTTGCAATAGATGATGAGGTTAACTCTCCAAGGCTACCAAGAAAAGTAGAACCTATTGTTGGGGAATGGGAATCAATTTCAATTTCATGTTGCCTAGGAAGCCCTGCATAAGGGTTAATGAAGAGATCACAATCGGACAAGTGGAGTGATCTACCCCACTTCACTCAGTATTGGTGGTGTGGTTTATACATAGTCATCAGATCTCCTTAATAGTAATATGACTCTCTTAGAAATTTGTCTAAAGGTTTTAGGATAAATACGCTACCTTTGTCTGTGGATCTGACTTAAGAATGTTCCCCCAAGTTGGGTGGCTATAAGTGGTAACCATAACATCCATAAGCTTAGGGACATTATGTGGGTGATGGTAAGGGGGATTTCCTTCCTATGCTTGGAGAAAACATTGGTTATACCAATGTTCTGATTGTGAGAAGATCCCTTTTATCTCTTGTTTTATGTGCTTTCTCCATATATCTGATAGTGTGTGTTGTTTGGTCCAAGTCTAGTTGATCATAGGGTTGTCTTACATTAATTAAGTTAAATAATAGAATATGTTCACCATGTCTAACCAAACCATTTAATTTTATCAAATACTTTTAAACCTTTCTCCAAAGAGCAAGGTACACCATTTGAGAGACATAGAATAACTTCCGTAACAAAGGACTTATACCACACTTGAGTTGGAGGGGATAACCTTGCCTTTAATGGGGAGACATAATTACTATTGAGGTTATTTAAAAAATTCCACTACAACATGTTAACCCACAGTTATCCAACCCTTTTGCCCTCACACTTGTGCTGTTCAGAGATTTTTCTTTTGAACCATTTTCCTTGTTCTCTCATCCTATGTCTTGTGAGAGTGGTGCATCTGAAAAACAGATATGGTTCCCTCGTCATCATCCACATTAGGAGTATCTTCTATCATGGCTACATTACCAGCTATAAGAGTTATATGGCCCACTTCTCCTACATTTCAAACAACTCTATCCTCTTCATGGGGCATTCCACTAGTTTCTTCTATAACCCTTACAGGTGTTCCAAGTTTGTTCCTATATTTTCCTTATTCCACCTTTGTGTTTCAAATGGGGGAAAATCTGAGTCAAATACTCGGAGCTAGGGTGTTTCCACCTAGCTCATCCAATCCAATTGTTTCTTTGCCTAATATAAGCATATTTTCTTTTAGAAACATGCAAGGGATAATCTACATTACTTTCGAGGCAATCTGGGGGCACTAATGTTTTTGGAGGAACATCTTAATCTTGGGGTAGTTCTATGATAGGTGAGATGCCTTTCTTTGGGGATTATTTTTCCTTAGGAGGGGCTAGTTTACTTGGGGGCCTTAACCCCACTATTAAGACTATGCCAACAAGACCATATGCTTATGGTAATGCTTTCGCACTAAGAGCTCCTTGTTCCAGGGTCAAGTACAATCCCATGAGTAGTCATGTGTTTGATAGTCACTTCATCCTTGGGAGAATTCCCCTAGAGGAAAATATCCTTTCACTATGCCTATTGGGGTTGGAGTTAAATTTCTTCGTGAACTACAACCTTAGTCCATCTTATTTTTTAATTATCTATGCTATGGGGGGACCACAAGGTCCATGGAGGAACACATTTTTACCTCCCAATCCATTCAATGAACATCAATTTCCATTTCTAACTGCACTTGATTTTTCAGACTTGGATAGACTCACGAATGACCCCATATGCCATGATCTTAGGTTTCCCAGAATCCTACAAAGTTACCCTATGATGTTCCTAAATTGGAAGGCAACCTAAGATAAAAGTCAACCACATGTATTACCACCTACCATTTATGATGTTCTTCAAATTATTTGGTACATGATTATATCTAGTTGTGTCTTCCCCACAAACCCTAACTAGTGATTCTTCCAAATGGCACATCAAACTTGATAAGGCTTCATGTAGTGGATATGCTTCCTTAGCCCAAAACCCTTTAAATCATTTTGAAATTATCTTCATGGAAAAAAAAGTAAGAGTGAGCTCTTCTCTACATTTAAACCAAATACATATATTAAATAATAATAATCATAATAATGGAAAAAATATCTCTCATATATATAAATTCTTATATATTGACATATTCTTATGTTATAATATGGTTTTAATAAATTTAAACTAATATTATATTTATTTTATTCCATACAATTTTATATATTCATAAAGACACATGCTCCATGCCATTATGTTTATTTTCGTGACATTTTAGCATATACTAATTAAATTAAAAAGAAATAAGATTTGATATTTAACCTTAATGTTACAACTAAATAAATTTTGAATTTGAATTTTTGATAATTTTACATATATAATTAATTTAAAAATAATGTTATTTATGTTCATCTATATAACTCAATGTCATGGTATTGGACATAATAACATGTAACACCCATTAGAAGTTTTTTAGTAGCATTTCTTGAATGTCAAAAGGGGTAACTATGTGATTGTATTGGACATAATGAGATGTGGGACACATTAGAGCATATATTATATGATTTCTTGACCTGCTTTATGTAAAAAGGGGTTGGTTGGGTGTTACATAATCTCTAAAATAAGAACTTATGTTCTACCTACTTCATAAATGTAGATATTTTGTGAAATTAATTTTTTAAAACTAAATTTTTTATGTCTATTTTTCCAATTTATGTAAAAAAAAATATTATTTGAATAGTTACTAGACCTTTGTTATATATTCATCTCTAATGGCAACTATTCCTTAAAATTACAGTAATTTATTTCCAAGTAAAGCTTACATACACTAAATAAAAAATAACATCATAATAAGGAAGCTAATAAAAACCAAGACCGTAAAAAGATTTTGCATCTATCTTTAATACCACTTCTTTGGATATTGATATCTACTTAATTTTTCAAGATTCACACTCCATCTATGTTAAATTTTGATATTTTAAATGAAATAAACAATTGAAACTCTTTTAAATGTGTAGTCAACAAACCCACCATTATTGAATTAAAAATACAAATAATTTAAACATTTAATTGAGTGTTTATATTAACCATCTTAATATAGGTTATCAATACCAATGTTACTTACACTTCATGTTTTGCAATACTTTCGTGATTAAAAACATAAATACATATTATTTAAAATTATTAAAAAACTATGTAAATATTATTAAAATAATAGTCAATAGAGTAAGAATTTAATACTATAGGTGCCTTATGGAATGAGCATTTAATTATTTTCTTAATTAATTTTTTTATGTGATGTTTTAAATTGAATGATGCCAATATATTCTAGTAGTTTCTATCTTATCAATGAATAGAATTGAAAATGGTAACTACCTTGCCTATCTAAATCAAGTATTTAAACATTGTTTAAAATAATTTTTTACCATATCAAGATTAAAAATTTTAATTTACTATACTTGTTATTTATGAATTATTACAAATAAAGTTCAAGAAAATAAATAATGCAACAGGCATGATCATTTCATTTCGTTACATTCACATTAGAGACGTAGATCAAAGAGGAACAACCCACCGACGGTTTTCCTCAGGCTTGTGAAACTTTTAAAAGTTGAAATATGCATCTTATACCTCTTCATATTCTGAAACGTATTCAACTGTTTCCCAAGTGTTTTTTCCATTAATTTAACTATTACCCTACGTGGGTGGTTTAAACGTACCTGTGTTCAACCAGACCCTTTCACATTCTCGTTTCAAACGTATCCATGTTCAACCATACCTTTTCAAATTCTCAAACCTACCCGTGTTCAACAATTTTGCAAGTGTTTTCTGACACCTATAAAGATTACCTGAGTGGTTGCCTATGCGTTACTAATTCCCAGGCGATTTGAAGGTGGTTGCATTACTAATTTAACAATTTATTCTGTTTGTGGTTGTATATGACATCTCATGGATCGTTGAATCCCCGCATCATAAAAAATATTGATCCTTGGCTCACTGGATATATGGAACCTATACAAGAAAATATGTAAATTATAACATTGTAATTGCACTGCTCAAGATTCAAAAGTGGGTTATTTTATATTACAATATTATTTCCTTTATCATTTTGCTAAAAACTTGTAATGCTAACTGTTTTCTTTCACATCATGACAGATCATGACAGATCTGGATGCAAATAATCGTTTTACCTGAAAACCTAATGGTTAAATGAAATTACTTGAATTAGTTCAATGCTGACAAAAAAATTCAAAACGCTAACTTTTTTATTTCACATCGCGATAGATCCAGATGAAAATAATCGTTTTACCTGAAAACCTAATGGTTCAACAAAATTATTTGAATCAGTTCAATGCTGGCCAAAAAGAAATCAAAACTCAGGTGGATATGCTTCTTATTTGATTTACATGAATATCAGTATCTCACTATGTTTTCTCCTGAACTAAAGTTTGGATTTATTTGCTCATAAACAACCATGGTGGCTTCTACGACCCTCTTGACAAATTTTAGTGTTTTCAACATTCTAGGTTGAAGAAAAGGTTGTACCAGAGATAAAGAGTCTCTTAAATCAGAGGCTGAAGTGAACGAAACGATTCCTCACCTTTCTCACTTGAAGAGTAAAATAAATGAAGTATCTGCAGGCAATGCCGAGTGAGTCTCTCCATCTCGATCCATCTACTCTGGTTGATCTTGTGGAGTCGACAGAAGACAACGTGCTGCGGGGCGTCATCGTCATATATTTCATTTAGTCTAGGTACGATTAAACATTGCGTGGGGAGAGGATTGCGGGGAATTCAAACTGGAGAGGTGGATCAAGGATGGGGAGGCTGTGAAAGGAAAATCATTGTTCAAGTACCCGATTTTCAATGGCAAGAAGCGAAAGCGTGTCGGGAAGGAGTTGGCATTTTGGCAGCTGAAGTTAGCAACAGATTCGGTTCTTACCCGTTAGGAGGTCAGAGTGGTGGACATACACCAGGTGAGAGTGGCGGACAAGCACCCCTTTAATCCCAAGTACATTTTTCTACTTACCATAAAGCATGACCTTTTGGTATCAGTTTGCCCACGCTCTATCCGTGTGGGTGAAATATGAATTTTGATGTGCTTTCTTTCTATGGAAAACTATACTGGTATATATAATTTTTAGACTGATTCATTCAAACCAAGTTTTGGATCGAAAGTTAGCTTTTACATCCATGTTTTCTCAATTATTTACCCAAATCAATATGCCTACACTATATAGTAAATTGCATTGTTAATATATATATTTTATCATTGATATACATAGATATATAAAAAATAATATCATGTGAACCGGGACAATGTATCTTATATTAGATATCTATATATATAGTTACACGTGTGAGAGAATTGAAGATGTAAGTTTTCAATTTTATTTTGTATACGAAAATGATATTGATATCAATTACATAGTTGTGTTGGCTAAAAATCTATTAAGTGTAGAAAATTAATAAATGATAATCGACTATAATTAATCATAATTAAATATATTTCCAAATTATGTTTTATTAATGTTAAAATTGTTTTTAATTTTTTTTAATTGATATTAAATACAATTAATGGTGTTAAGATTGTTAAATTGTTTGTAAATATTTTTGTGATGACTCTAATACCTTCACCATTTTTGTATTATTATAACTGCACACTCGAAACCAGTACAATACACAAATGGCGCTTAAATTAAGTGGTGCTTCCTTCACGTGATTTGATGGGGCTAACAAGAATAATGGTGGTCACCAATAGCTAAAAAGAATCGCTGCAACTCACAACTTATCATGGGTGATGATATCACAAGAATAAATAAATGTTATGATATCTATATGAGTAACTTACAGGGCAGCCACACACAATTTAAAGTTAAAAGATATAAAATAAATTAAAGAAAGTGATTAATTTAAAATTTATAATTGATTGCTATAATCGTAAAGATAATATTAATAATTAAAATGATCATCTCACAAACATAAATGAGTGTCACGATATCTATATGAACAACTTAGAGAAGAGCCTTGTCCAATTTAAAGTTAAAAGATATAAAATAAATTAAACAAATTTATAGTTTATAATTAATTGTTTTAATTGTAAAGATAATGTTTATAATGGAAATGATAGATGTTTTTATTTATAAAAAGATTTATAAATTTCATTATGCTATTTATCTACCATGTTCATAAATATTATTTAGAGCTTGATTTAATATTAGAAATAGAGTGTTAGAGAATATTGTCTTTTAAAATATTATTAGGAGTGGAGTTGATGCAAGGCTGGCCTACAAAACTAGGATCTTTAAACTCTCTACTCATAAACATGCATCTCATCTAGGATCTTTAAACTCTCTACTGATAAACATGCATCTCATCTCTCCCCCGACCTCTGATGCCAAAATTTCATACAGCGTTTAACCATAGGTCTTCAATAAAAACAATAAAACTAAAAGATCACACCAACCATATGCACACAAAAATATATGAGAATAATTAATTAAGAAATAAAATATTTTACAAGAGAAATCGTGGCCTATTCATGGCCTCTTATTCTGCATACTCACTCATTCTCTCTCACTCTCTCTCTCCTCTGATTTTCAATGCCTTTGAGGCTACATAATTTATAAAACTTAGCATGATCTAGAATCACTTAACTAAAAGCTTTAAGACTCTACATGCAATGCATACATATGGCAAAAAGCATCTCCTCAGCTTTATTCAATCTTTTTCCCTGTTTTAAAATAGAAAAGCTTCCTTATCCCTTAATGATCCACATCCATTGCTTTATGCCTAAAAACACTCCCTATTTTATTAAAAATAACAAAATATTTAAAATTATCACACCCCCCTTTTATTCCATATTTACAAATGGAGAGGGTCTTGATACTACTGCATCATACACCCAACCTTAAAATTAATCATGATATCCTGATCATGTGTTGGAATCTGCGTATGCCTGGATCCCACACCTTGTGCTGCAAGTTTCCATTTGTCGCTGCTTTTGTCTGTTGTTCTTCTCCATGTCTCCACACCTTATGCCGCTTTGCTCCACTAGCTGCACTCTTGCAATCTTCTGTTGTCTTCCTCTTATTGCTTCTTCTTTGTTTCACTATTGCTGGTCTCTTCTGGGATTCCTTCATCATCATTTGCCTCATCAGTTCAATTTCTTTGTCCAACATATTTTTTCCAGCATCCTCATTTAGACCTGTACTCTCAAAACAATTGTTAGAATAAAAAATATAAGGCATCAGTGCCTCTTCTTCTGCTATCAATCCACATGTTGCTCTATCTGTCACTATGGATGTTGCTGCCGCTGCTGCCATAGATGTTGCTACCTCCCAAACTTCCTGTCCCTCTGCAACATGCTTTGGCTCATCACCTGCAATTTCATCTGCAACTTTTTCCTCTGGTTCAGATGTCTCCAGCAAATATTTCAGCGCATAAGTCCTCTGTCTCTCCAACTCTCCTCTCTCCAAATCTAATTTTCTATACAATTCGACAACTTCATTAGGAGTAGATCTTGGAAACTTCACATAACCTTTTATACCTTCAACAACTCTCGAGCAATCATCAGCTAGTCCAACATTCTGATTAGACTCTTTCGTCTTCATTTTTTCATCATTGATCTGAACAGTCTTCAGATTCAACTCTTCTTGGACAGATTCCAAAGCTTGTTCATTTCCCTGTACTTTACCTGCAAACATGCACAATTCATTAGTCTTTAAATCACAAGACTTTTTAGTCTTGACTGCTTCCTTCAACACTTCCCTTTGATCAGATCTGCATGTGAAATCTTCAAATTTCATCTCTGGCACAAGAACTCTAAGCCCCTTTTCCAACAAGGCAATCAGAATTTGTCTCAACCTCCTCTCCAATTGTCGCCAAATCACTCTCTTTCACTTCAGTGGAAAGATCCATTTTCCTTTCCGACTTTCCTACTCTTGCAGCCATTCTTCTAGTACCTGCAACTGTGCCTTTATTTCTGCAATCTTGCTTTCTCGAAATCCTGCAGTCATCTCATCTCTGTGTCATTTCTCTGAACCTCTTCCTCCTTTAGAAAAACTCTCTCTGCCTCTGGCAGACTGCTTCCTCATGAGTTTTTCACTCACCATGAGTTGTACTAGCCTCTGCAACAACAATCTCTCTTGCTGCAACTTACCTCACCAATCCTTCCCTCCGGATCTGGTCTTTTGGTAAGTACTTGGTTCACTGCCTCTGGAACCTCTTGAGCACTCTTCTACTCTCTCTAGGCTATCTCTTCAACTCACCTTCTTCTTCAGGACAGCGCACTTGTCCTCCTTATCCAACCTTCAGCTGAATGTCAGGTTCACTGCCACCTTCTCTGCAACCATAGACTTCATTTACAAATTTCAAATCAAAAAAATAATCTCACCTCTTAAGATCTTGCCTGATCTTGTTTTCGTTCCACTTTTGCAATCCTCTTCACTTGTGTAGTTGCATATCAGATCTGATCTTCCTCTCAATCAAAAATACACTTCAGTTCTTCAAAAAAACCAAAACAAACACTCTTCTGAAAACAAAGCCAGGCTCTGATACCACCTGATGCAAGGGTGGCCTGCAAAACTAGGATCTTTAAACTCTTTACTCATAAACATGCATCTCATCTCTCACCCGATCTCTGATGCCAAAATTTCATACAGCGTTTAACCGTAGGTCTTCAATAAAAACAATAAAACTAACTGAAGATCACACCAACCATATACACACAAAAATATATAAAAATAATTAATTAAGAAATAAAATATTTTACAAGAGAAATCATGGCCTATTCATGGCCTCTTATTCTTCATACTCACTCATTCTCTCTCACTCTCTCTCTCCTCTGATTTCCAATGCCTTTGAGGCTACATAATTTATAAAACTTAGCATGATCTAGAATCACTCAACTAAAAGCTTTAAGACTCTACATGCAATGCATACATATGGCAAAAAGCATCTCCTCAGCTTTATTCAATCTTTTTCCCTGTTTTAAAATAGAAAAGCTTCTTTATCCCTTAATGATCCACATCCATTGCTTTATGCCTAAAAACACTCCCTATTTTATTGAAAATAACAATATATTTAAAATTATCACACCCCCCTTTTTATTCCATATTTACAAATGGAGAGGGTCTTGATGCTCCTGCATCAGGAGTTTATATATATTAGAAATGGATAGACTATTAGAGAATAGAGTCTTGATTTTAATGTGTGATTAGAATTTAAGATATTGAAATATTCAATAAAATGCTCTAAGTACATAATTTTAAATTGGTGAGAATATATTTACATTTCTTTGCATATATTATTTAATTTTGATTAATTTGATTAAGTTACCTATAATAGTTGAGTAATGAAGATGTGAAGTTTTGAGAGAAATCTCTCATCTTTTCGCTTTACACTCAGATAGGTAATGGCATAGATGAAGTGAGAGCGTTACATGATAGATAGAAAAACGCACTTCAAACACTTATCAAAGAATAGTAGCAGATATAAGCGTCTAAGTGTCTCTAAGTGGTTGGGCAACTCCATACCATAAGCTATGTTGAGTAATGAAGCTTTTTTGATTTTTATATTAGAAATGGGGTG
This sequence comes from Pinus taeda, assembly GCA_000404065.3. Taxonomy (NCBI): domain Eukaryota; kingdom Viridiplantae; phylum Streptophyta; class Pinopsida; order Pinales; family Pinaceae; genus Pinus; species Pinus taeda. The sequence continues at coordinate 11,575 of APFE030713306.1, forward strand.
CTAGAAAATAGTGTCTTTTAAAATATTATTAAGAGTGGAGTTTATATATACTAGAAATGGATGGACTATTAGAGAATAGAGTCTTGATTTTAAATTGTGTGGTTAGAGATTAAGATATTGAAATATTCAATACAATACTATAATTAATTATTTTAAATTGGTAAGAACATATTTACATTTCTTTTCATATATTATTTAATTTTGATTAATTTGATTAAGTTAACTATAATAATTGAGTAATGAAGAGGTGAAACTTTGAGAGAAATCTCTCGTCTCTTTGCTTTAGACTCAAATAAGTAGTGGTAGAGATGAAGTGGGAGAATTGCATGCTCAATAGACAAACCCACTTCAAACTCTTACGAAAGAACAATAGCACAGATAAGTGTCTAAGTGTGTCTAAGTGGTTTGTAAATTCCATACCATGGGTTGCAAAATTGATGAGGCTTTGTTGATTTTGATTTGAGAAATTTGAGCATAAACTTATCTTGTAAATTTGGTCATCTCCAACAAATTTCATTATGCGATTTGCAAAATCATACTATTAGTACAACTATCTTTTCGTATAATTAATTTGACAAAAGCCTCCCAAATTTGATTGTATAATTTCATCTAACCTTTTGAGATATGTCAAATATAAACGTGGTCTCCTGAATGTGATCACAATCTTGTGTTTAGTTTAGGATTTATACTATTTATCTTAGGGTTTATACCATGGTTTTATAATATTCATCGATAGGTTTTAATATTATTCCCTTGGGCTTATAATCCGTTTGGTTTTTAGTATTAATCCCTTGGTTTTATTATTACCTAGTCTAGATTTATAATATCGATCCCTTGTGTTTATTAATCAAAATATTCATTAGTATCGATCTGTGAGTTTTATAATCTCTTGGGTTTTTAGTATTAATCCTTTGGGTATATAATATCAATCCCTTGCATTTATTAATGTAAGGGTTCACATTCCTAGGGTATAATTATTCTTGGGGCTTATAATATTAATATTTGGGTTCAATATAAATCCCTTGCATTTATAATCATAGTGAACCATGGTCCAATGTCACATTGTGACAAAGAATTTTATCAATATGAAAATAAGTCATGGTCTAATGTCGCATTCTTGACTTTAATATTAATCCCTTGGGTTTATTAATCTAAGGGTTCATATTCATAGGGTATAATATTATTCATATGGTTTATAATGTTGATGCTTGGGTTTCATATAAATCCCTTCGGTTTGAAATGATGGCCAACCATGCTCAACCATGGTCCAACATCACATTGTGACAAAGATTGTTTCAATATGAAAATCAACAATCGTAAACCATGGTAAAGCATGCTTATTTTAAGGTTTATATACATTGGGTTTATAATATTAATCCCTTGGGTTTATTAATATAAGGGTTCATATTTCGAGGGTATAATAGTATTTATAGGCTTTATAATATTAATCCTTGGGTTCAATATTAATCTCTTCTGTTTATAATCATGACTAACCATGGCTTAACGACACATTGTGATAGAGATTTTCTCAATATGAAAATCAGTCAAGATCCAACATCACATTGTGACAAAGACTATCTCGATATGAAGATGAATCATTGTCAGCTATAGTCCAATATTGCATTGTGACAAATATTGTCTCACTATGAAAATGAACCATGGTCAGGATTGTCAAGCATTGTAAAATATGGTGAGTCATGGTCAACCATTGTCTAATATCACATTATACAAATATTGTCTCAATATTCAAATCAACCATGGTAAAACATGGTCAACCATGTCTATTTTACAGTTTATAATATTTATCTTAGGGTTTATATACCTTGGGTTTACAATATTAATCACTAGTTTTAATATTATTTCCCTGGGTTTTCAATCCCTTGGGGTTTTAGTATTAACCCCTTGGGTTTATTATTATTCCTTGGGCTTATAGTACTAATCCATTGGGTTTATTAATTGAAGGGTTCATATTCCTAGTGTATAATATTATTCATAGGATTTATAATATTAGTCCTTGGGTTGAATAGAAATTCCTTCGATTTATTATCATGGTCAACCATGGTTAATAAACATGGTCACATTGTGTCACAAATTGTCTCATGGTCAAATATCACATTATGACAAGTATGGTCCACCATGGTCCAACATTGCAATGTTACAAAGATTTTGTGAGTATGAAAATCAACCAAGGTAAACAAGGGCCAACTATGTTGACTTTAGGGTTTATAGTTTTTATCTTAGCATTTATATATCATGGGTATATAATATTAATCCCTTGGGTTTAATATTATTCCCTTCAATTTATAATCCTTTGATTTTTTAGTATTAATATCTTGGGGTTATCATTCCCTTGGGTTTATTAATCTAAGGGTTCATACTCCGAGGGCATAATATTATTTAGAGAGTTTATAATATTAATCAATTGGTTTAATATAAATACCTCGGGTTTATAATGGGTCTCAATATGAAAGTCTACCATGGACAACCATTGTCAACCATGGTCCAACGTCATATTGTGACAAATATTATTTCAACATGAAAATAGATCTTGGTAAACCAAGGTCAAATGTTGCATTTGGACAAAGATTTTTTCACAATGTGTAGTAATCCATTGGGTTAAATATTATTCCCTTCGGTTTATACTCCCTAGAGTTTTTAGTATTAATCCCTTGGTTTTATTTCTTTTGGGTTTATAATATCAATCCATTAGGTATATTAATATTAAACTCATTGATATTATGTACCCAAGGAAAGAATAAAACTAAGGGATTAATACTATAAACCCTAGCGAATATAAACCCAATGGAATAATATTAAATGGAGGTATTAATACTATAAGCCCTAGGTATATTAATATAAATACCTTGGTTTTGCACTCATGGTCGACAATGGCTAATGATGGTCCAATGTCACATTATGAAAAATATTGTTTCAATATCAAAATCAACCATGGTCAACCATGGCCCAAGGTCGCATTATCACAAAGACTGTCTCAACATGAAAATAGACCATGGTAAACCATGATCAATCATCTTTATTTTAAATTTTATAATATTTGTCTTAAGGTTTATATACATTGGTTTTATAATATAGATCCCTTGGGTTTAATATTATTCCCTTGGGTTTTAAATCCCTGGGGGTTTTAGTAGTAACCCCTTGGGTTTATTATAATCCCTTGGGTTTATTATAATCCTTTGGGTTTATAATATCAATCCCTTGGGTTTATTAATCTAGGGGTCCATATTCCTAGGGTATAATATTATTCATAAGGTCTATAATATTAATCCTTGGTTTAAATATAAATTCATTGGGCTTACCAATGTTGGGTTTTTAATATTAGTCCCTTGGGTCCAATATTATTCCCCTGGGTTTATTATTAACTTGGTTTATAATATCAATCATGGTCAACCATAATCGGTCATGGTCAACTATTGTCAATCATGGTTCGATCTCACATTATAGAAAAAATTGTCTCCACTTAGGGTTTATATAACTTGGGTTTATAGTATTATTCTCTTTGATTTAATATTATTCCCTTAGGTTCATAATCTGTTGGGGGTTTTAGTATTAATCCATTAGGTTTATTGTTCCTTGGGTTTATAATATTAATAATCCCTTTGGTTTATTAAGCCCTTGAATTTAAAATATTAATTCTTCAGATTTATTAATTCAACCATGTTTATTTTAGAATTTTTAACATTTATCTTAGGGTTTGTATACCTTAGGTTTATAATATTAGTCCCTTTTGTTTAATATTATTTCCTTTGGTTCATAATCCCTATGGGTTTTAGAACTAATCCCTTCAGTTTATTGTTCTTTGGGTTTATAATATCAATCACTTGGGTTTATTATTCCCAATACAACCATTGTCCAACTTGGGTCCAACATGTTATTGTGATAAAGATTGTCTCAGTATCAAAATCAATGATCGTTAATCATGTTTATTTTAGTGTTTATAGTATTTATCTTAGTGTTTATATACGTTGGGTTTATAATATTTGTCCCTTGGGTTTAATATTATTCCATTTGGTTAATAATCCCTTGGGGTTTAATATTAATATGTTGGGTTTATTATTCCTTTGGCTTTCTGATCTCAATCCCTTGGGTTTATAAATCCCTTAAGTTTATAATATCAATCATGGTCAACCATTGTCAATCATAGTCAAACATGATCAACAATGGTTGAATGTCGCATTCTCACAAGGATTTTCTCACCATGAAAATAAACCATGTTTATCTTAGTGTTTGTAATATTTATATTTGGGTTTACCAATGTTGGGTTTATAATATTAGTCCCTTAGGTTTAATATTATTCCCTTGTGTTCATAACGCCTTGGGATTTAGTATTAATCCCTTGGTTTTATTATTCCTTTGGGTTTATAATATCAATCCCTTGGGTTTATCATTCGCTTAGGTTTATAATATCAATTATGGTCAACCATTTTCAATTCTAGTCAACCATGGTCAACGATGTTTGAATGTCACATTGTGACAAGGATGGTCACACCATGAAAATAACCATGTTTATTTTAGTGTTTGTAGTATTTATATTTGGGTTTACCAATGTTGGGTTTATAATATTAAACCCTTGGGTTTAATATTATTCCCTTGGGGATTTAGTATTAATCCCTTAGTTTTATTATTACTTTGGGTTTATAATATAAATCCCTTGGTTTTATTATTCCCCTAGGTTTATAATATCAATGATGGTAAAAAATTCTCAATCATAGCCAACCATGGTTGAATGTCGCATTATGACAAAGGTTGTTTCACCATGAAAATAAACCATGTTTATTTTAGTGTTTGTAACATTTATATTTTGGTTTACCAATGTTGGGTTTTTAATGTTGGTCCCTTGGGTTTAATGTTATTCCTCTGGCTTCATAATTTGTTGGTTTGTATTAATCACTTGAGTTTATGTTTCGCTTGGGTTCATAATATCAATCCCTTGGGTTTATTATTAACTTGGGTTTATAACATCAATCTCGGTCTGATCTCACATTAAGAAATAAATTGTCCCCACTTATGGTTTACATACGTTGGGTCTATAATAATAACCCATTGGGTTTAATATTATTCCCTTAGGTTCATAATCCCTATGGGTTTTAGTATTAATCCCTTCAGTTTATTGTTCTTTGGGTTTATCATATCAATCACTTGGGTTTATTATTCCCAATACAACCATTGTCCAACATGGGTCCAGTATGGAATTGTGATACACATTGTCTCATTATGAAAATCAATGATCGATAATCATGTTTATTTTAGTGTTTATAGTATTTATCTTAGTGTTTATATACGTTGGGTTTATAATATTTGTCCCTTGGGTTTAATATTATTGCTTTTGGTTAATAATCCCTTGGGGTTTAGAATTAATCTGTTGGGTTTATTATTCCTTTGGCTTTCTGAGCTAAATCCCTTGGGTTTATAATTCCCTTAGGTTTATAATATCAATCATTGTCAACCATTGTCAATCATAGTCAAACATGATCAACGATGGTTGAATGTCGCATTCTCGCAAGGATTTTCTCACCATGAAAATAAACCATGTTTACCTTAGTGTTTGTAATATTTATATTTGGGTTTACCAATGTTGGGTTTATAATATTAGTCCCTTAGGTTTAATATTATTCCCTTGTGTTCATAACGCCTTGGGATTTAGTATTAATCCCTTGGTTTTATTATTCCTTTGGGTTTATAATATCAATCCCTTGGGTTTACCATTCCCTTAGGTTTATAATATCAATTATGGTCAACCATTTTCAATCCTAGTCAACCATGGTCAACAATGTTTGAATGTTGCATTGTGACAAGGATGGTCGCACCATGAAAATAACCATGTTTATTTTACTATTTGTAGTATTTATATTTGGGTTTACCAATGCTGGATTTATAATATTAATCCCTTGGGTTTAATATTATTCCCTTGGGGTTTTAGTATTAATCCCTTAGTTCTATTATTACTTTGGGTTTATAATATGAATCCCTTGGTTTTATTATTCCCCTAGGTTTATAATGTCAATGATGGTAAAAAATTCTCAATCATAGCCAACCATGGTTGAATGTCGCATTATGACGAAGCTTGTCTCACCATGAAAATAAACCATGTTTATTTTAGTGTTTGTAACATTTATATTTTGGTTTACCAATGTTGGGTTTTTAATGTTGGTCCCTTGGGTTTAATGTTATTCCTTTGGGTTCATAATATGTTGGTTTGTATTAATCACTTGAGTTTATGTTTCGCTTAGGTTCATAATATCAATCCCTTGGGTTTATTATTAACTTGGGTTTATAATATCAATCATGGTCTGATCTCACATTAAGAAACAAATTGTCTCCACTTACGATTTACATACGTTGGGTCTATAATAATAACCCATTGGGTTTAATATTATTCCCTTAGGTTCATAATCCCTATGGGTTTTAGTATTAATCCCTTCAATTTATTGTTCTTTGGGTTTATAATATCAATCACTTGGGTTTATTATTCCCAATACAACCATTGTCCAACATGGGTCCAGCATGGAATTGTGATAAAGATTGTCTCAGTATGAAAATCAATGATCGTTAATCATGTTTATTTTAGTGTTTATAGTATTTATCTTAGTATTTATATAGATTGGGTTTATAATATTTGTCCGTTGGGTTTAATATTATTCCTTTTGGTTAATAATCCCTTGGGGTTTAGTATTAATCTGTTGGGTTTATTATTCCTTTGGCTTTCTGATCTCAATCCCTTGGGTTTATAACTCCCTTAGGTTTATAATATCAATCATGGTCAACCATTGTCAATCATAGTTAAACATGATCAATGATGGTTGAATGTCACATTCTCGCAAGGATTTTCTCACCATGAAAATAAACCATGTTTATCTTAGTGTTTGTAATATTTATATTTGGGTTTACCAATGTTGGGTTTATAATATTAGTCCCTTAGGTTTAATATTATTCCCTTGTGTTCATAACGCCTTGGGATTTAGTATTAATCCCTTGGTTTTATTATTCCTTTGGGTTTATAATATCAATCCCTTGGGTTTATCATTCCCTTAGGTTTATAATATTAATTATGGCCCACCATTTTCAATCCTAGTCAACCATGGTCAACCATGTTTGAATGTCGCATTGTGACAAGGATGGACGCACCATGAAAATAAGCATGTTTATTTTTGTGTTTGTAGTATTTATATTTGGGTTTACAAATGTTGGGTTTATAATATTAATCCCTTGGGTTTAATATTATTCCCTTGGGGTTTTAGTATTAATCCCTTAGTTTTATTATTACTTTGGGTTTATAATATGAATCCCTTGGTTTTATTATTCCCCTAGGTTTATAATATCAATGATGGTAAAAAATTCTCAACCATAGCCAACCATGGTTGAATGTCGCATTATGAAAAAGGTTGTATCACCATGAAAATAAACCATGTTTATTTTAGTGTTTGTAACATTTATATTTTGGTTTACCAATGTTGGGTTTTTAATGTTGGTCCCTTGGGTTTAATGTTATTCCTTTGGGTTCATAATCTGTTGGTTTGTATTAATCACTTATGTTTATGTTGCACTTGGGTTCATAATATCAATCCCTTGGGTTTATTATTAACTTGGGTTTATAATATCAATCATGGTTTGATCTCACATTAAGAAACAAATTGTCTCCACTTACGGTTTACATACGTTGGGTCTATAATAATAACCCATTGGGTTTAATATTATTCCCTTAGGTTCATAATCCCTTGGGGTTTTATTATTAATACTTTGGGTTTATTGTTCCTTTAGGTTTATAATATCAATCTCTAGGGTGATAAGGATTGCCTCAATATGAAAATAAATGATGGTTAATCATGTTTATTTTAGTGTTTATAATATTTATCTTAGGGTTCATATACATTGGGTTTATAATATTAGTCCCTTGGGTTAAATATTATTCCCTTGGGTTCATAATCCCCTCGGTTTATTAGTCCTTTGGGTGTATAATATCAATCCCTTAGGTTTACTCCCGATCGGGATGAGCAAGGTGGCAATGAGGATAATTAATGTTCAGTGGTGTGGCATGCAGGAACGAGCAGGCGAGGGTCCGGTCATGATGAGCACGGTCAAGCGGAACAGGGATAAGGATATCATCTCAAGGCAAGGAGATGGCAGAGTACCAATGGAGGAGGGTAGATTTGTCAAGGTGTCAGAGAATCGACAGATTAATGATGGTATGGGAGAAATGGGCGGAGAAGCGGAAAGGGAGGCGATCCATAAGAGCAGAAGAAGGAGGGGAGGTATAAGTGAGAAGAGGTGGTGAAAAAGAAAGAAAAGAATAAGTGCATGCAGAAGAACGAGAGAGGGTGGCAAAAAGTCGATGAATATAGCTTGGAGAAAGGAAGAAACTAGGAGTCGAGACAAGAGAACAGGGATGCAGGGAAGGAGACCAAGGCGAAAGGAAAGAATGGCTGAGGGAAGCAGCATGAACGTGGGAAGATGGATGAGGAGCAAGGTAGAGGAAGGGAATCAGGGCCGAGGTGACCGAGAAGCAAAGGGTAAAGGCATAATGGAGAGGGATACAGAGAAGATATTTATCCCAGTCTTTGACGACTCAGAGAATGGGAGTGACGAATTTGACGCAGATAAGGAGAAAGGTGAACAAGGAAATGAAAGGTTCAGAGGGAACGGGAAGTCAAGGGGGAACAAGACTATGAAGAGAGGAAGAGAGGATGTCGGGGGTAACCAGGACCAGGAGGACGGAGAGGATAGTGGGAGACGGGTAAGGGGACGAAGTTGACGAGGCAGGGGAGGTCAGAGGAGACAGGGAGGAGCTAAAGAAAGAAGCAGGTGAGGACGAAGATGCAGAGAAGGAACGGTGGACGCTGGAGAGGCCAGCGCATCAGGGACAGTCAGGAAGGGGAGGAAAACGATAGGAATGAAAGTGCAGGCCGCTGAGAGAGCTTACTGTGAGAAGACCAATCCAAAAATCAGAAGGATAATTGAGCATTGGGAAGAGGAGTCAATACAGGCTCATTCAGAGGAGGAAATGGAGGACTTGGTGTATCTTCTTCCGGATCCAGGTCATACGCGTGGCCGAATGACCTTATATAAACAATCTCTGCACGTATACTGGGTAATGAAGGGACTTCTGGCCAAGGCTATGGAACAAGTAGCCATGGAAATGGCAGAATTATCCCAGGGGATCCCAAATTTGAAAAAGGAGCTGAGGAACATACAAATCACCCTGCTCATGCAAGATAAGAGGCTGGAAGAAATTTAGCAACAGCTAGAAGCGAGTGGATTGGGAATCAAGAAGGAGAAGAAGTAGCAGGATGATGTAGGGAACTAGTAAAGAAAAGGCAGGATTTTTGGAAGTTTTTGTAAAGTCTCGTTAGTTACAGTTAGTTATCTATAGGACTTTTGTTCAATTTTATATGTAGACAAAAAATAGTTTTAATAGATATAGGACTGATGTATATAAAGTGTGGAAAGATAGACTAAGAACCTATTATTTCTGGTTGGCTATTAAAAACTTTAGGTGGTCAACAAACCCGGTTTCCCCTCGGGGCGGGTTGAGATCACCACAAGCATGTAGTGATTTCAATTTATGGTAATAGAAAA
>APFE030713307.1:1243-32275 GCA_000404065.3 Pinus taeda
TCCTGCGGCGTCTTCCTGCGGCGCCCCCTGCGGCGTCTCCTGCGGTGCCTCCTGCGGCGTCTTCCTGCGGCGCCTCCTGCGGCGTCTCCTGCGGCACCTCCGCACTTCCGCAGCTGCAGCACTCGAGAGATCACCCTTCACAGATTCGCTTCCCACTTCACTTTCATATAGATCGAGCTTTTGAAACAATAACCCAATATTTCAGATCTTAAGATATTCAACCCAAAAGCATGCCTAAGCCAAATGATCTCCTTTGCTTTATATAGGCAAGCTCTTCCTCAAATCATGGATCATGGGCTCAATAATAATATAAATTAAAAACAAATTACCAGGGCCAAAACCATAACAAACCATACCATCAACTCAATACTAGGGATCAACACGTCTGTCGAGATGCCATGGTCCAAAAACCATAGGTTCAAATTCCAAGGACTAACTACCATGGACCAAAGGTAAGTTTTTCCACATGAAATAAACTTCTCTCTACATAAAATTCCATGAACTTTTCTCCACATGAAATAAACTTTTATAAATTTTTCTCTGCATAAAATTCCGTGAACTTTTCTCCTACGTACTTCTTAATTCTCATCATATTGAGAGCCATACCATGGGTGTTGCCATCAAGTACAACATCTGTAACATATAACCATACCAGAAACATAATGCCAACACTTCCATCATAGAAACCCATACTTCTACTCCTAGAGACATTAAATATGTCTTCATTCTCATTTTCCAGAAGGCGTAGTTTGTACCAGTAAATGAAAGGGCTTTACTTGTTGAGCATCCTTCTTGACTACCCATTATATTAACTTAGGGTCTCCTTCCAGTTGTTAGACTTCTATTGAAGGAACCTTGCTCTGATACCAATTGATATTTATGATTGGAAATTACTGAGATGAGGGGTGAATCAGTAATTTAAAACCTTTAATTTTTCTCAAATTAATTTTCTTCTTATGTAGCTAGTGGTTTATGTATGTGCTCTATTATTATTGAATTCCTTTTGCAGGTGTCAGAGAGATAAATTTGTAGATATATTCATAAAGAATTCAATAGAACTCATACAACATTCAAGAACCAACACATGAAGATATCAGATATAAGTGGAAACCCCAGAGGGAGAAAACCTCGAATTTTAGGCTAAAAGTGATGTGATTTTTGTAGGCCCCAAACTACAAGAGGTTCCTACCTCAAAGGAAGCTCATACTCCCACAAATTTTCTACAATCTAAAATGCACATGAGGCTCCTACCTCAATAGACTACAATTTGTTCTTTATCATGCTACAACATAGAAAGGGAAAACAATATCTCAATCACAACATCAAGTCACAAACGTTGGTTGTCTTATATACGATTTTGTTGTCAAGTCTACTATTGTACAACTTCTCCTTTTCAACATTGTGCCTTTTCTATTGCTACTCATCAATCTTCTTATGCATAATTCTTCACTTCAAAAAGTTGTGTTTCCATTCCACATTGTATATTTTATAAGAAATCCATATTGGTTGTTTGCATTCTTTGAAGGAATATGGAATTAAGAATTGTCTCTTAGACCTCCAAAAAATTCTCACATTCTTGTCTCTTGATTTTCAATTATGAAAAGAATTTGTAATATAAAATAGAGTTGAACTAAAAAAACTCCATTAGTAACGATTACAAGAGACAAATCATATTTTTATTATCTACATTTTCTATTCAATGAAATATATATATTTAAGCTTTTGTCTCAATATTTTATATCTCATTTTAACAATGTTCAACCTTCACATTTAATATGATATCCTTTGCACTTCACATCACTTTTAGCCTTTTGCATTCAAGCATAAATGATCACAAATTTAACATTCAACATTCAACATTTATGTGCACTTCACATTAAACATAAATTATCACTAATGTGATCAATGAAATCAATGGCAATATTACCAACAAAAAGTACGAGGGTTTTGTATCCTCTACTTATTTTCCTTAGCTTGTTTTCAATGACTTAGTCTTTTAGAAATTATATAAACCCATTTTTATAGGTAAAAAGGGTTTTGTAACCCTATGTTATACATATTAGCACTATTGTTTCTTATTTTTCTTTGTAACCCAACATGGGTTTATTTTGGTATTAAACCACTAAAAAGGGTTCTATTATTTTTCTCTATTTTTTTAGGGTTTTGGTTTTCTTCAACCCATAGTTATTAGTTTATAGTCATGTGATTTTTTCTTATTACTCAAGATTGAGGGTGAATGTATGAGAGTAACCCTCTTGTAACATTTTGAATTAAAATTTTTAAACTTCACTGACCAAGGTTTACATCTTTTAATTTTGATATTGGTACTATGGGTTTTTAAATAATGATAAATGAATTAGACTTGTTTTATTTTCTGTATATAAATATTTGTTCATTTACAAACTCCTTCTACACAAAAGACATGAATTAACTCTATTTATATCCTATGAAGGTAGAAGAAATATGGTGGAAACCACAACCTTTCTAAGGTAATTTAGTCAAAAATACCTTTCCTATTTTTCTTTCTAAATTATATTTTTTTATACTTCTTGACCCAATATTTCATTCACACTATATCTTTTTATTCCAGGTAATATATTTATATTTGGACAAAGAAATGTTTCCTTCAATTTTTCCATGTTTGACGTGAATCTAAATCGATTTATTCAACTTTCCACTAGGTCAGAGATTCCCACCTTTTGGTTTCCTACTCTTCCTAAGCATAGTTGTTGTGCTTGAAAACAACTTTACAGACTTATTTGACTTCGATTCTATATGTTAATTGTTATGTATTTCTTTCTAGAGCTTTATTCTTTAAATTGGAAGTAATAACCTAAGTCTAAGGACCTATATTGTAATTTTATGGAAACACAGTTTCCATCTACATTGTATATTGTTAAATATTTCTCAATTGTTCATTTATTAAATTCCTAAGGGTTAACTCTAGTGTTGGACATGTTGTTTTTGTGTAAAACAAGTCTTTCAATTTAAACTTCTCTGTAGTGATTTTAAGAATATAAATAGTCTTCAATCTCCTTCTTTTGAGGAGTCTTTTGGTTTTAAAATTTTCAGTATAACCCCATGACGGTGGTGCTAAAACGGAAGGCCAACTGGCCTTGAGGCTTTCCCTCTTTGCATGAAACATATATATTTCGAGTAAATACAAGCATCATGGCATAGGACAATTGTCCTCAAATATTTCTAGACATGGCAGTTATAGTTATTATGTCTCTCAGGCTCATTGGAAAGGTTGATGTAAAGCGGGGGATGGGTAATGGTTATAAGGTGGTGAGATTGAATGAGGGTGGTCATGTGAGCTTGACCTAGAAGCTGAATAGACATCACTAATCAGTGACAACTCTTGATGCAACAACTTGTGTCTTGGAAAACTCTAAGGCGTTCATTTGGGACCCCGGAATGCAATTTTCTAGTTTGAAAGTCTTCCCTCTTAGACTTGAACTAGACATTAGAAATATGTTTTTGTCTAGCAGATTAGAACCTCTATTGGCCTGGCGCTTGATGGATGTCAGGTATATATAGACATTTGGGTATGGTTTTGTCATGAATTTTTCTTTCTGAAGGTGGTGAGCTTCCAGTTTTTTAAATTGTGTGTTTCTTTGGGTTTGAGTTTTTGGGTGAATAGTTGTTACTCAATCTAGAGGGTTGGGCTTATTTAAGATATTTCCCATGGTCTTTGTAGTTAGGGGATGTGGGGGTGTAACTAGCAGTTGCCGAGCATATTTTCATATGTGTCTCGGGGGCTTTATCTCTCTTTATTTCTTGGAAATGTAGAGTGTCCCAAGGTCATCTCTCTGTTAGTCTTAGTACTAGGTGGGTCTTGTCTGGGAGTGAAATTCACCTCTCTACACTCTCTATTTTTCATTTTAATTTTATATGTTCTCGTTTGTGCAGGGTGGGTGTGTAAGTTTTTTTCTAATTTATGTTTTAGTGAGTGGGGAAATTGCTTGGGGGGAGCCAAGTCCATGGGAACCCTTGTGTTTTGTGGGATTTGTAGGGATATAGTGAATTTACCCTTGCATTGTTTCTTAGTACGAGTGTAACCTATTTGTCGTCATGGGGGAGGTGTCTCCGGGGACTTTGGGGTCATATTTGTGTTTTAGGTTCAAGATTGCAGTGTAACTTCCACCGTGCCTCGCCATCGGGATAACCTCACAGAGGTTGTGGTCAGCAAGGGCAGGCATGCCATCATGAAGGCAACGTCATTTCATCGATGGTGGATTTAGTAAGTATGGAACATGTAGGGGAGGTTTCTCAAGATCAGGGTCAGTCCTTGGGCCGCATGGTTATGCCCGTCACTTTGGACTCAATCGTATAACAGCTGAGAGGAATCCAGGCCAACCTGGAGATCCTCAGGGAACATAGGTATGAGGATGAGAGAGAGTTCATGACATACATGAATGATATCCAATTCAGTTAGAACTAGATCTTGGAGTATATGTCCAATATCTGTCAGACCCAGTGTTGGATGAATGAGTTCCTGCATGAGTTGGAGGCCAGAGTTCAACTCATAAAATTGCACATACATGATTGTTGTGCCCCTTTGCACACTCCTTAGCCACCTCCTTGATAGGATTATCATAGTTTGTTTGTCATTTTTGTATTTATTTTAGCATGTACGGATATTTAGCCTATCATAAATAATGGCTTAATAAAAATATTTTCTACATACTCCAGCTCTACCATCTAACAAATATAGTCAAAGTGAAGTTACGGGAGTTGTAGAGAAACATTTTGTAATTGGTATTTTCCTCATACAATAATAGAGATTTTATATTGACAAAAACAAATAAAATATAACTATAAAACAAATATTGTTTAATTTTCTTACTTTTATTTCTTTTCATGAAATCATATAAATTTATTTTCTTGTTTATCACTAGTTTCAATCTAGCATTAATTGTAAGTTAACAATTTTTATAATATTTGTAGTCTTTTATTCACTATTCGCTTTGTGTTTTTTAATTATAAAACTTTGTATGCATATATACACATAAATTTATTAATATAACACAAAGAATAAGTTCTAGCTATGTATATACATCTACCTAATGATACATATAGTTTTTCTATGAAACAGATGAACTTGGTTAAACACACACACACACACACATATGAATCTACATTTTCCATATTTTTTCTTCTTGTCTGATAAATTTATTTCCAGCTAACACCAAAAATAAAGCTTCCACTCTATAATTTAAGACTTCTTTTGGCTCGGTCGGTCCTAACCCAGGTTCAGAGTTAGTTGCACCAATCAAATCCCTTCATTACTGCCCTTTCGGTATCAGTCTGTGGAGCACGGACTGAAGTCTCTCCTAAAGTACTATGGGGGGATGCTGGAACCAAGTTTCTGCACCGAGAGATTAGCATGATGTCATTTTATAGCCTAAATTTTCCTTCGCGCAGATCGACCTTTAAGGCTTATCGATATAACTTCCTTGAATTAGCCTCTAGACCTCCGCGAAGCTCTATGACTAGGTTTTGCAGACCCTGAACAGGCTAATCAATGACTTACACGCATCCAAGACTATTCTTAACCCAACAATTATTCAGACCTACTTAAGTGTTGGATAACTTTAACATGTAATAGTATAATCTTCGCGTAAACACTTAATGTCAATTGTGTTCATATGAAAATATAAACCATGTAAAGTCGCACATCAATACATCATTATTTCATACAAGCATTATTTACCACATCATAAAGTGCATTCAGACATCACAGAAGTAAATGTGTAAACACAGGATTTTCAATAGTAATCTTCTTTATTGATAATTAGTTCAACTTACGGACTTAGCTGCAAGGGTCTGGACGCTCAGCTGTGGATTCTACTCTAAGCCTCTGCGTACACAGCTGCAGAGCCTTCCTTCTTCCCTAGGACTTCCACGATCTTTCCTTCTATCAATCCTTTACATTCATCTTCATCATCTCTTCTCTTCCTTAGACATCCCTAAGACACACTTATTTATACAATCCCATGGTTTGCGGACCATGGGTAGATCTGCAAAAAGATGACTTAACTTACATAAAAGAGGGTAAAAACCCTTTTTGACTCTTAATTATCTACGCACTCTGCGACCACAATTTGTGGAGACTTTACATTGTATATAACAAAACTTAGGCTTTTTGCACTAAAATTGACCTAGGGGACCCCATCCCAATAGGCCCCTAAAAAAAGATCGTGAATTTCCCTCGAGTCACTTAGTTGGCCTGGAGATCTTGCTGCGAAAATTCCCCAGCCCCACTTGTGCAACTGCTACTCTAACCGCGCTCTACATGGTTGCCTGCTTGATCTATTCCACCAGCTACTCTATGGTTGGTCCTGCACTATCCTGCTAGATGTTCTACTGGGTACTCTACAAGTTCGCTAATTTTTCTTGATATTGGTGAAGACGATGTAGACCTCATCCAACCAAGGCCCTAATCTGGTCTCAAGTACTGCCTCTTTCTTCTGCACTGCTTCCACTTGTGTAAGCAACTGCTTAGCATCCTCCAGCTTGGTGAGGTGTTGTGCTATAGAAACGATTCACTTCGTCGCCCTTACTTCATCATATTGTTGTTGTATCTTGAGGACTTATGTCTTCAATATCTGCAGGGTGGGATCTTCCTGCAGGCTCATTACTACTTCCAAAGCCTTCTCAAATAGCATGGTTCAGTCCGCCAACGCGACATCCATCGTCACATTTCCATATGGAACAACGGCTTCACGTTGTTCCCTTACCGCTGGCGAGGTTGAAGGCTATGACTTGAGCTCCAGTTCTTTTATCTTCATGTTCAGCTCAAAAAAGACTCTATCCACCTCTGCCTTAGCGTCACGCATGCCCACAACAAGCTTTCTGACCTTCACTCCAATGGTGCTTCCTCTGGTATGTGCAACTCTGGAACCAATCTATAAGCTTCTGCTATTGTGGTCACTATCTGAGTGCTCTACACCTATATTGTCTCTTTTTTCCTTTAGCACTTATGTCTTTTCGGTGAACACATGCTCATTTTTCACCCTATATTCACTGATTAGGTTTAGTGTATGTTTTTCATGTGCTCTGAACTCTGTTGTCACACCTACCTGCAGCATGTGAAGGAACTCATTGGGGAGTGCAGCTAGGTTGAGGTCAATGTTCAGAGAACTTACGATGACCATGTTATCAGCTGCTTCCGTGCTCAACGATCCATTTTGAAGTGTGACTGCCCAAAGATCCAGCGATCGAACCATCTCAACTACCTAGCTAGTTCCCGGTGCCAAGCTTGTTTGTGGAGTGCTTATCTGCCCTGTGCTCACCTAGATCCTACTCGTCTGAATCTGTAGCTTGCACAGATCCTTCTGGATCGCACTTAGAACTTGTTTTTGCTATTGTTCGAATTGCTGTAGCAGTTCCACAATGGTATCATGCACCTTGTCTCGAATCTCATCAAGGTCGCCCTATGTCAGAGTAGTTGGATCAAGCAACGACTTTCTCGCTTTTGACTTCTTCCGTGACCCTTTCTTTTGCTGATCCCTATATCTCTTTATTCAGAAGGGAGTTCTCCATTCCTCCTGACCACCGTCGCCCTGCTCTGATGGCTCCTCCTCCTATGTTTGGGGTGAAGGATACTTACCACTATGCTCAGAGTCACATTCTTCTTATTGAGCCTACTACTTCGCGGCATGCTTCTGTTCCACCTGGGCCTTCTCCTCGACCTCTTTTCTACACTTTTGAGCCAGCTACTAGACCTTCTGCTTGGTTGCTTCCTTATTTTTCTTCTTCGTGGACATGCTAGTGCCTACAACCAGATCAAATGGAGTGTGCCAATGTGTCGGCCAGTGCTTGATGGTTTCCTGGATGGTGTCATCCATGGCCAAGTAAGGCAGATCAAACCATTTTTGTTGCGAATCCTTCCGTGCCCTAGTGTAGATGCATTGGAAATATGCATAATATGCTAGCTCCTCAAGCATGGTTAGTGACAACCGTGGCTTCTGGTTGATGGCCATGTGAATCCTTTCCTTCATCAACATTGAGAAGACTTTGGTCTCTGTGATGTGCATGATGTCCTCGAGTTTCCCAGAGGCATGAAAACTGTGAAGCCTCCGGCAAATATTTCTCCACTGGATGAAACTGACTATCCTCTGCCAGATCCCAAGCCACTAATACAATGGAGATTAATAGCAACGTGTAGTGGAAATTTTTACTCTCATCTTGTGCCTCTGAAAAGTTCACAAGGAACTCGCTACAAAGGTAGCATGACAAATTGGATTGCACACCCTCCACGCACTGTGTAGCTAGTGAAATAACTAGCATTAGAACCTCATCGGTGTGACATTTTATCATGACTTTTCTAGCAAGGATCTGCATAGAAATTTTTACGATGGGTTTGGTGATCGAGGTAATAGAGTACCCACACAGCTTCTTCACAAGCTTGAATTTGTCCTTCATTTTCTCTGCAAGGTCACGCTCGCTAGTCTTTCCGCCAAACTCCTTAGCCAGGTTCAACCATGACTACGACAACAGTGTGATCCGATGGATTAGCATATCAATGATAGGGATCAACACACTCAGCCACAAGCATCCATCATGTACCATGGTCAATAATTGCTTGATAAAAATAAGGTTGATGTTGGAGCAGTGGTAGTGGGGTAACCACAATAGGTTCAACAACCCTGACTGATTCACTCTGCGAATCCACTCCATAGACTCCAACATCATGACACCCAATTCCTTGTAAAATACTCTTTTCATATAGTTCTTTGCTGCAAGGTGGGGGAAACTCTCGTGGTCCACCAAATCCTAGTCTTCCAACTTTAAATGTGGAATCCGTGCCAAGCACAGACCTTCAAAAGTGATGCTCTCTCGTAACAGGGGCATATTGAGGAGGAATTTCCCTACATCTGGGTCCTTGGGGACCTTCACTTTTACCTTACATGGAGGTATATAATCTGGCAATTTGGAGATAGGCTCCACCCCCTCAGCATCTATATCCTCTACGCCTTCTTCATCCTCCAAATTGACCACTTTCCCCTTATCCTCCGTTTGTTGTTTTTCCTTCTTCTAAGCGTGGGTCCTGGCAACGAAACCATTTGCTGGCTTAGTTAGTCCTGACCGAGGTTCAAAGTTAGTTGCACCAAACAAATTCCTACACTACTGGCCCCTTTGGCATTAATCCGTAGAGCGCGAATTAAAGTCTCACCTGAAGCAGTATAGGGGGATGCTAGAACCAAGTTTTCGCACATAGAGATCAGCGTGAAATGTCAATTTATGCCCTAAATCTACCTTCACACACGTCAATAAGCCTTTAAGGCTTATCGATATAAATTCCTTGAATCAGCCTCTAGACCTTTGCGAAGGTCTACAACTGGGTTTTTTGGACCCTCAATAGGCTAATCAACCACTTACGTGCATCCAATACTACTCTTAACCTAGAAATTATTCAGACCTTCTTAAGCATTGGATAACTTTAACATGCAATAATATAATCTTCATGTAAACACTTAATGTCAATTGCGTTCATATGACAATATAAACCATGTAAATTCATGCATCAATACATCATTATTTCATACAAGCATTATTTATCACATCATAAAGCGCATTAAGACATAACATAAGTAAATGGGTAAACACAAGAATTTCAGTAGTAATCTTCTTTATTGATAATCAGTTCAGCTTATAGACTCAAGACTTCCCTATGCACTCAGTTGCAAGGGTTGATGCACTCAGCTGCAGACTCTACTCCAGGCCTCTGTGCACACATCTGCAGAGCCTTTCTTCTTCCCTAAGACTTCTACAATCTTTCCTTCTATTGATCCATTACATTCATCTTTGTGATATCTTCTCTTCCTTAGACATCCCTAAGACACACTTATTTATACAATCCCATGGTCTGCGAACCATGGGTAGATCTACAAAAAGCCAACTTAACTTACATAAAAGAGGGTAAAAACCCTTTTTGACTCTTTAATTATCTATGCGCTCAGCGACCACAATTTATAGAGACTTTACATTGTATATAACAAAACTTGGGATTTTTGCCCCAAAATTGACCCAGAGGACCCCATCCCAACAAGTTCGTTTCACATACTATTTTCTTTCATTCATTTTCATATTTATGTGAAAATTTTCAAATAAAATATTAACAATGCCTTTTAATTTTTCCAAACCATATTTATAACTTTCTTTACATTGTAGAGAATATGTAGATAAAAACATAACAGTTAAAATATAACAATTCTCTTTTCATTTTCACTATATAAAAGCTGGAAATAAAACATATAGACTTTCTTTTATTTTATCAAATAATTAGATACTATAGGTAGAGATACAAACTTGAAACAACTTTATGGAAAATTAATAATCAAGTACTTGGCTCCTCCTAGCCTTGATACTGCAAATCAACCAGTATTCCCCTAAGCATAACAAATCTACAATTATTTCCTTTGTCAATGTTTTCTTGCTCCTCTTTAGTCTCCTCTCTTCTCAAAGTGTGACAAATGCAAGTAGAAAAAAATATTTTTATCCAATCCCATCTACCACTCATTTGGTGGTTACTAACTACCTTCACCTCATCAATAAGTGGCTAGTAGTTATCAACTCATTAATGAGCTTTTGTTTCCTACTCCTAAAGACAACTCCTTGTCTTTTAGGGAAACAATTAATAGGCCAATATCATAATTCCTCAAAAAATATAATCATTTAGATTTGATTCCTATGACTTATTGATGGATAATAAATATTCCACAATAATTTGCAGCCTCATCTCTATATGGTTGTGTTATATTCTTTCTCACAGGGGGCACAAGGGGGTGGGGCAGCCCCCCTTGTCGGGGGGTTTGAGGGGGGTGGTAGCCCCCCTCTACGGTGTCTGGGGCAACACCCTAGGAATTATTTTTTTGGACCTAATATTAGGTGGGCAGACCTACCTATGGTTTTGTGCATGGTTTTTGCACATGGTTTTGGGCGCAATTATTTTTAGTCCATGGTATTTTGTAGATATGGTCAAGGGAACTACAATTATGTTCTAATCTAGGGTTAATGGATTATAGTCTTGGTTTTGGGATCTAGGGGAAAATATCTGTGTATATTTGTTTTATGTATTATGCTCTCGCCTTTGTTTATTTTCTATTTTTTAGAATTTGTATGTAGGTAATTTTTGTATGGGGTTAAAACCTACAATCTACTTCAACCATTTATACACAAAAACTATCTTTTTAGATAAATTTATTTGCAAAAATAAAACATCATAACTTATATTTATAATCTATTATTATTAGTAATAAATTACTGATAATTGAAAATTTGAAATGTCTTTGAGACTAACACACTCAACAAGGAACACACATACGCACATTTAATTACATAAAATATAATTCCTAGGGATATCACAGTAACATCTATTTCTTTTCCCCTCCCTTCGTGTTCTATGGATAACTTGCTTTTATAGGTTTTATTAGGTAGTGAACACATCAAATGTAGATATATTTATGACCATGTATGGTCCTTTCTTCCTTATGTTATCTAACTGATCAATTTTGACCTGATCCAACCTTATCCATACAAATATGTGCTCCATTTCTCCAACACAATGTTACTGGGTTGTTGTTGGCTCTGTATTGCTTGAATCCAACATACACAGAGTGTTGTTAGGCCTAGTGTTCCTTGGTTGTAACTACAAGGGAGTGTTGACGGCACCAATTCATTCTTTTTTTAGCATTCCACAAAGAACTTTGGAATTTTTGAATTGGACCAAAGGGGGTGGATTTATGAGCTATTAAACATAATATCATCAACAAATACTAAAGAAAACTTGTCTAGGTATTGGTTGAGTACATTATCCATTAATAACATAAATGTGGTTTGTGCATTTTTAAGTCTAAATGGTACCACGATGAACTATATAGATACCTTCAAGTGTTCCTCATGCTCCTTTCTAGTTTTTTGGTAGAATAGAGTATCATCAATAAATACTAAAACAAACTTGTCCAGGTATTGGTTTAGCACATTGTTCATTAAGAACACAAACGTGGTTGATCCATTTGTAATTTTGAATGGTACCACCATGAACTCATACTACCTGTATCTTGTTATGAATGTTTTATTTTGAATGTATTCATCTGTAGTCCTAAATTGGTGATAACCATACCTTAAATCAATTTTTGAAAACACAGTAGCCCCTCTAAGCTCATCAAATAAGTCATTATTTATTGGCAATGGATATTTACTCTTTATTGTTTCTTTTTCAACTACTTGGAGTCAATGCATATACACAATGTGCCATATTTATTATTCATAAATAGATCTTGTTCTCCCGAGGGTGACACATTGAGTCTGATATACCCCTCATTCAACAACTCCTTTAGTTGTAGTTTTAATTCAACCAATTCATGGGTGTCTTAGATACTGGCATTGAACCAGGAATTATCTTGCTAGAGAAATGGTTATCTCTCTTAGGTGGTAACCCTGGTATTTCATTTTGCAATACATCATTGTAACAGTGTATAATGGAGTGATCCTTAAGTTTGATTTTACTTCCCACTCCTAAATTGTTTACCTAAATCATGAAGAAAGTACACCCTTTATTACTGCATTTCCTTGCCTACAATTTTGAAATTTGTTGGATCAAAACAAAATTTTTCTTTCTTTTTAGTGTCCTTCCCTCACCCTCATCATTAGGGAATTCCAATAATTTAATGTAATAGTTCACCTTGGCCCTATGGGATTCCAACCTGTCCATACCAATTAATACATCATATGAACCCAACAAAAGAATCTTGAGGTTGAATGTTGTAGAAATTCCATTTAGTTATATGTTGTTGATTATCATATCACTACTGAGAGAGGGCATTAATCAATAGTAATAGGGTTTATAAAATTTGAACACTTTATTTCAAATCACTAAAAAATAGTACACATCGTAACAACAGTGCATTTGAGTATAAATGCAGCAGAAGATCAACACATAAGAGCTATAACACATTAAAACATTCATGCACAATGAGACACAAATATTTATGGTGGAAATCCCAGAGGGACAAAACCCACCCTATTGTTGTTGCAGTGCTCCAAATATTTTATTAATTCTTCAAATCTCTTGTACATATTTTAGCTGTCCACCACCCCTACAACAATTTAGTTGGACACCACCAACAAGGAGCCACTACCCCTATCTTCATAAGCCACCACTTGTCAAAGACCCTAACCTCCTTTATTTATCAAGGATACAATTTCATAGATTTTCAAGTTGGACCCCAACCATCAAAGAAACTATCTCTTAAGCACAATATCTATTTAATAAATTGACAACAACGTATCTCCATAGAAAAACCCTCTATTGATCACACAATCCAACCATCAACTTTGATCACTACTATAAGTAAAAAATCAGCTTCATTATACATTGCAGCTAAGCTTAACTCCATCACTGGCATATCATATTTATGCTAATTTTTACTCACCAAATTGGACCAAAATAACACATTAATTACATTCCATACCCCATGATTACCATATAAAATAAAATAAAAATTAATTAATCATTTAAGCTCTCATAGCAAATACCATGGGAAAAACCTTGGGTACTTTCCAATGGTTTTCCCTTTCGCTCTCAAAGTTACATCATCACACTAAATAATGCCATTCAAACCATCTGTAACAATATTCAAACACATGGAACCAACCAAACACATGCCACAAGGTTGAAATCAATACCAACCAAACACTACTAGTACCAAAAAACTCCCCCTTAGCATTGATGTCAACCTAAAGCCACACCAAATTGATCTCCTTCATATCTGACTGGCTAATCTCAATCTCACTCAAGTGGTTGTGTTATTTTCCACCTCTGAAATCATTGACAAAGGGTTATGGATGAAAAACAATAAATCATTGTGAATGGTGTCAACAATCCTCCACTGATTACATAGCTTCTAAAGATGTGCAAAAGAATCCTCCTAGACACATGCTAGGTATGATTTGCTTGAATATCAATACAAGATTATAGCCAAACACTCTCTCTCCTTATGACATCACGGTAACAAGTAATATTCTATCCTTTCAGCAACAAGAGAAAACTTTGATAAAAAATATTATTCTCACCAAATCATCATCATATCATATGAGCACTTTACATCAACAATACTAGATGATGAGACTTTGGCAGTGATCCAAAATGGATCCTGAAACTCTCTAAGTCTTCATGAACTCTCTATAATTTATGCCAACGATTAAGAATCTTGTTAAGATCAATCTTATCAGAGGAATCCTCATGACAGTTGTTAACTACGATCAATGCGAATAAACGAGGGTTGTCGATCAAGCGCGCAGAGCGACGAACCATGGTAGCATGCAATGTTGCAAATTAGCAAAGTCAGCGATGGTTTGAGTCAATGGAGGAGGAATCTGATTAGTGAAAAGTTTCTAATCACATATCATAGGGAAAACCCCTCGAAGAAGGAGAGCCACATGCGCTCGGACTCAAAAAATCGTGAAATATAGCGGAAAGTGTTTCGGCTCTGTCCGAGGTGGGATTCCATAGAAACCGACAGGATATTGGAAGGGCTTTGAGTGGTAAGTGATTTAGACCGAGTCCCACTCGATGCCACACAGTGAGTGACACTCATCCAGTGGAAGAGAGAGAAAACAACTCACATCAGATAGGTAAAAGTCGAGCAAGTTATTCGCTCGATATGTGTGGTGACCGTAGGATCTGGACAAAGGCTTCACAACCAAAAGTATTTAAAAATGAGTAGTTTATCTTTTTACCTATCCATGCCTCCTCTCGAATACCACCATCCAAAGAACTTGAAGGCCCTATGTTTATTACATAAACAGAAGTATCTATAACATCCGCCCAAAATTGTAAAGGCAATCCTGCATGCAATCTCATGCACCTTGCATGCTCCATGATTGTTTTGTTCATATTTTCTGACACCATTTTCTTGTGGTGTTCCTGGAACTGTCTTCTCTCTACGAATTCCATTCTCTGAACAGTACCTATCAAACTCTTTGCTGCAATATTCACCTCCATTGTCTAAACTGAGACACATCAACCTTTTTCTTGTCTCATTTCCAACCAAAGATTTCCATTTCTTGAAAGTAAACATACATCAGATTTATTTCGAATACAGTAAATCTAGGTCTTTCTAGTTGCAGCATGAATAAAAATAGCATAATAATGAGAGCCACCGAGGGATGATACGTGAGCAGTTCCCCATACATCTATATGCACAAGCTCTAATTTTTCACTCTACGTTTCTTTCCAAACTCTGAGGAATCTAACTCTCTTCTATTTTCCATAAACATGATTCTCACATAATTTTAAATCAACTTTCTTCGAACCTGGAAAAAAATTTCTTAAGTGAATAATCTACATCCCCTTATCACTCATGTGCCCAAGGCTATGACTGCCACAATGTGGTTTCTTCTCCTGTAGAGGTTAAAGCATTAATAGAATTAGAAATACCATTGCATAAATACAATGTACCAACATTTTCTCCTTTTGCTATTACTCGGGCTCCTTTAGTGACCTTCTACGTTTTATTTGTAAAAGTAGTTACACAACCTTCACCTCCCAACTCCCATGTTGAAATTAGATTTTCTTTAGATTTGGAACATGCCTTACCTCCTTCAACAAAAATTTATTTCCATTCTGTTGTTTTATGAAAATTGTACCCATTCCAGTGATTTTACAAGGTTTACCATCACCCAATCGAACCTATCCAAAATCTCCTTGAACATAATCATGAAAATGTTTCCTATCAAGTGTGGCATGGAATGAGGCCCCTGAATCTACCACCCATGCCTCAATAATATTTCTAATGAAAGAATCAAAGAATCTTGCAACACATCACCTATCACATTCACTTCATGATTGTTTTCTTGCTTTGCATCTCTTTCTTTTCCCTTCTGAGACTTGCAGCCTTTCTTCAGGCGTCCTTCCTTCTCACATTTCCAGCAAACTATCCTTGATCTGGACTTGGATCTACCTTTCCTTGACTTGCTCCGATATCCTGGGCTCTTTCTTCTTTCCATTTTTCTTCCCCTAGTCTCTATAGTCAAAGCATTACCTGATGTCTCACCAGAGATTTTCTATCGCATTTCCTCGCTAAGGATTGCACCAACAACATTATCAAACTTTAAAGTACTAGATCTAGAGACAGAGTTACTAACGGACATAACTAAACCATTCCAACTTTCTGGCAATGAGCATAGAAATAACAGAGCCCTGACTTCATCATCAAAAGTTACCCCTATAGAACTTAATTGGCTGGTAATTGTATTAAATTCATTTAAATGATCAACAACAGATCCACCTTCTGACATCTTCATATTAAAGAAGCGCTTCATAAGAAATACCTTATTTGAGGCCGAGGGTTTTTCATATAGTTTGGGTAATTCCTTCATTAAACCCTCTGTTATCATTTCCTTTGAAATATTAAAGCCTATCGAAACCGCTAGGCATAACCGTATTTTTCCAAGTGCCTTTCTGTCAAGAATATCCCATTCTATGTCTATCACACCCGCCGACTTCTTTGTTTTTCCACTCAATGGTAGGTACATATGTTTTTGGTACAAATAATCTTCCATCTGCATCTCCCATAGATGGTAGTTTTGGACATTAAATTTTTCGACCCTAAACCTACCATATTCCACCATTGCTCTCACTCAAACTAGGACTGCGTGTTTATCAGCCAAATAGACCTTCGGCTCTGATACCAGTTGTTAGAAAATTATATATTACAGAGCACTGGAACACATTAAAAATACTATAGGAATATAAACATAGAAAACACATAAAACAAGAGAGACACAGATCTATGTGGTTCATTCAATTTGGGCTACATCCATGGAGAAACAACCAGTCCTTCGTTTTATATTATCCAACAAAATGAAGAGATACAACCTACAGCAGATCCGTTGTAATACCATATTCACTCTCACACAATCTCCTCTCTCTTTCTCACTCAGAATACCAATCTACATAAACATAATACAATCCCCTCATATATAGTGAGGGCTTGCCTTCTAGGGAAAAAAACCCTAAATTAAACATAAATTCTACCGTCCAATCTCAGCCTAATGAACAACCCATATTGACTATGAAATTGCAACATTTTACAAGGCAATTTTACATCTAATTTTAGCTTCGGGGGTGCTGCCCCTGATCCCCTGCCGGGGGGCAGGGGGAGGGGCTCTTAAAGATCGATACCACACCCCCTTGACCCCCTTGCAGCACAAATATTATGGGCGGTGTTGCCACCACATTATGAACTCGGGTCCAATGTGGTGATACCTCTGAATAAAGAAGATAATGAGGCTCCACACCCAACAGATTGTGGTTCCCTATGTTGTTTTGATATTATTTTGGTGATGTGTATATTATTAAAAATTCATTGATGAAGAGAATGTGAACAGAAAAACACATGACATGTTAGAAGGATGTCAAAGACTTCCTCCTCCCTAACACACCTTCTCAAGATTTGATCTAGGCCAACTTTGAAGAGATTGCCCCCAATCCAAGTGAAGGTGGTGCTCTTCCTTACTATCCTTCTCTTTTCTTTGGAGGACATGTTCGGTGGGAACTATGCTGATACCAAATAGTTTGCTATATCAACAAACCATGGAGAGAGAATTAAAATATAAAATAAGTTCTTGTCAAGTAATTGGTCATCAACCATTCCTTCTTCACCTACAGGAAAATTTAATGTGGACAAAACGTCTGCAACAACATTTTCCTTACCAGGCTTATCAACAATAGTTAGATCAAACTGTTGTAATAAAAGTAACCATCTTATAATCCGAGCAAGTTCACATCTTGTTTATTCATTAAATATTTGATTGTAGCATGGTTAGTATGCACAAACGTTTGATAGCTTGTAATATAATGCCTGAATTTGTTCAATGAATGCACAAAAACGAGGAGTTCCTTTTCAGTCACTATGTAATTTAGTTCAGCCTTTGACAGATTCTTACTGATAAAATAGATAGCATAAGGAAATTTTTCATCTATCTCACCTAGGGATGCTCCTATGGCTTTGTGTGAGGCATCATCATGAATATGAAAGGGGAGGGCCCAATTTGGGCCTCAGAGAATCGGTGCAAAGGTTAACTAGTCCTTTAGGATGTCTAAGGTCACTTGCTAGCTTTTTGACCATATAAAATCAGAGTCCTTGGCCAACAAACCAAATAAAGGAGAGGAAAACTTGCTAAAGTCCTTTATGAACCTTCGATAGTATCCAGCTAACCCTAGGAAACTTCTTACATCTCTCTTCTTTTGAGGAGGTGGGACCCATTGGATGATAGCTATTTTGTTTGGGTCCACTTGCAGTCCTTGTTGAGATATTGAATGACCTAGCACGGTCCCTGCAGTCATCAATAATTCACATTTTTTGGGACTAGGAGATAGGTTCATTTCAATGCATTTGTGCGGTATTTTGCCTAGGTTGGACAAAGCTTCTTGAAAATCACAGCCATGAGGGGTAAAATCATCCATATAAATTTCCACTGCATCATGGACTAACTTGGCAAAAATACTCAGGACTGCTCTCTAGAAAGTGGCAGGAGCATTACATAGGCCAAAAGGAAGGACCCTATAGGAAAAAATACCCCAAGGACAAGTGAAGGTGGTTTTATCCTGGTCTTCCGGGCTGATCTGGATTTGGTTGAATCCATCTAGGAAAGAGAAAAACCTTTTCCCTACCAAGCCATCTAGAACTTGGTCAATGAAGGGTAGAGGGAAATGGTCCTTCTTTGTGGATTTTTTCAACTCCCTGTAATCGACACAAATTCTCCACTTACCATTTTTCTTTGGAACTAACACCAAAGAAGAGACCCACTCACTGTCGGAGATAGGGTAAATGAGTCATGCAACTAGCAGTTTTTGCAGTTCTTATTGGACTATAACTTTAAGAGATGGATTCATCATCCTTTGGGGTTGTTGGATTAGCTTGCAACCTTCTTTGATGTATATGTGGTGAGTACACACTGAGGGGTGTACTCCCTTCATTTCTTTGTAACTCCAAGTGAAGGCTTTTGGATTTTCCTTTATCATGTTGCATAACTTCTCTTCATGGAGAGAAGAAAGAGATGGATTGACTTTCAAGGTTCTTTGAGAGAAAAATTATATGGTTTTGACATGGAGTGGGTTGGAATTAGCCAAGCATAAGTCAATTGGATGATTGTTCTGGGTTTCCTTTACTACATCTTCTAAGGGCAATGAACTGGGAGTTAGATTTTGGAGTAGGTGTTCAATCAAATCATCCTCATCCTGCTGTCCTCCTCCCATGGTTGTTTCTAAAGTATAAAGTTGGGCGGAATAAACTTCATCTTCTTTCTCCTCCTCCAACCATAAAGGTAAATCATGCTCTAGAGATGGTTGAGCAAGAGGGTATAGGTCTAACTACTTGGACATATGCCCATTCTTGATGGCCATGTTCCCAGATATACAACTAAGGTAAGCATTAGCAGTGGCCAATCATGGTCTCCCAAGGATGAGAGGGTAACCAGTAAGCTTAGCCTTAGGCTGGAGAACTAGCAAATCTGTAGGGTGCTCCCAAGAGTCAATGGAGACCATCACATCCTCCACAATCCCCTCAGGGGTTACTGTGGAGCGGTCTGCAAGTTGCAGAATTGTTGTGGTCTTCCTCAATGAACATTGGAGGTTGAGCTTAAGCATGGTATCCTTCGTCATCACATTAATGGCAGCTCCAAGGTCGATCAAACTGTGTGGGACAATGGTGCCATTGATGTGCACATCTATTACAGGGCTTCCAAGTTCCAAATATTTTGGACAGATTACCTATCCTAGCATTAAGTCGGACAGCTGTCCAATGAAATTAATGGTAGGGGCATCCCTTATTCCATGGATGCTTGAAACACTTCTCCTCAATCAACTTATTGTAAATAGGAACATCTTTTGTTGCTTAGAGAAGTGGAATCTTTACCCATAGATTTTTCAATTCTCCCAGAAGTTCAGTCTCTTCTGGGGTAGGCTAGAGTGGTTGGTTTAATCTCTCATAAAAGGGTGGATTCACTTTAAGAATGCTTTCCTCTCTTTCTTCCTCAACATCCCTAAGTGGAGGTGGAGGTTGGTTATGCGGGAGAACTCTCCTAGATCTCAGGTTAATCTCCTAGATTTCCACAACATAAGTTGGATATGATGTCACTCCATTGTACACTTGTTGAGCCTGTCTCTTGTTCGGGTTCGGATTTGGCTGGGCAGGCATCTAGAGTTGCTTGGGTGGAGCAGAGTGTAGCAACTATGGTTGGGTAGGTGGTGTAGGCAATAAAGCCAGAGAATTCTTGTATTGGGGCCTCCACCCTTGAGTCGGTGTATTCCACTGAAGTTGTGGCAAAGCATAAGGTTGAAATGACTGGCTGGCTGGCTAGGAGTGATACTGAGATGCAAAGGACCAAGGAGGGGGTTTATACTAGGAAGGATGAGTAGGGGGTCCCCAAGAAGGTATGATTGTTGTTTGGTTGGGGTTGTAATATGCATGGGACGACCCTTGCATGCCTTGCTTGTATGGTCTAGGCCCATGAGGACTCCTTTGGTTTATGTAGTAGAGCTACTCAGTGACCCCTTCAGCTCCTTGATATACAGTTTTGAGTCTGGGAAAAGAAGGTCACTTGTCTATGGAGTGGTTTTCTCCACAACTTGAGAAAATTTCAATAGTATTCAATGGAGATTCATTCCTAGGATGCCTCCTGGTGCACCTAGGACAAAAAATGATCAAGGCTCTCTCTACTTCCTCCTACTTTCTCTTAATGTGCATAGTGTCCATTTGCAAGGCAAGGGTTTGTAGCATCTCCCTTTCAAAATATTCGAACATATTTCCAATTTCAGCCTTGATGGATGAGTTGGAAGAGGATGTATTGACCCTAGGTTAACTACCCCTACCCTTTTTCCTAACTTCCCTAGAATGGTTTCCAAATATAGTCTTGATATCCTCATAGGGTGATTGGTAGATATCTCCTCCTACTAACAAGTGTAGGGTATCCAAAAGATCTTCCCTTACTCCCCTAAATAGGACCAGCTTTAGTGACTCAAGGTCAAGTGTGCACCTAGCCCTTTTGTAACTAAGCTGGAATTTTTCTTCGTAATCCTCTAAGGATTCATCATTGCCTATGGTCATCCTAAAAATTTCCTATGTAGTATCCTTTTACTGACAGTAGTCTCGATATTTGTTTTTAAATTCCTTCTGCATCTAAGCCTAGGTTGTGATGATATCCCCAGGTAAACCCATGAACTAGTGCAATGTTGCATCCTTGAGGGTAGATGGAAATAGTTTTAACTTATGTTCATCATCTGTATAGTCATAGGTTCGGCATATAACAACAAACTCAAATAGGAAAGTGTCGAGGTCCTCTATTGTCAGGCCATGGAAATGAGGTAGGGCAAAGGGGCTTATATTTTTCATCTTAGTGTCCCCATTGGTTTCCCTAATGGGGAAGGCACCCTCAACTCTCTGTCTATTCCTTCTCATTGGTTTCCTTTTTCAGCCATTGGTTCAATATGAATGGGTTCTTCTTCTTCTTCTTCCCCTGTAGGTTCCTCAAATGTGTTAGGTTTTTCACCTAAGGGTTCCTCCAGTTCACAGCCATCGAAGAAGAGGGAAGTTTGGTTGTTTGATGTAGTGGGGCTATTTAGCAAAAATTTCCCTAAGTTGTCCCTATTCCTACAAGGCATGAAAGTAAATGATTTTGGTTATTTTTTGCTTTTTTGCAACTGAAAAGTACTTTGTAGAATTGAAATTGTTGATTGAATGAAAACTACTGACTGAATGAAAAAGATACTTGTTGAATTGAAATATTTCTTGCCAAATGGAAAGGAAAGCAGAAAATGGAAAATGGAAAAAAAGGAAACAACTAAATTACTTTTGTAGAAATAAAATAATGGCAGAATATTGAAGACAATAAATAGAAGAAAAGAAAGCAGCAACCACATTTTACTCAGATACCTCCCCAGCAACAGTACCAAAAAGTGATGAACGCCAGTATTGCAGCAAGGGTGCTTGAACTCCTGGGATACCAACTTTACTTTATAAACTCGGGGTTCGTACAAACTTGGAGGCGACAGTGTTGTATACACAAGTAAAAGTGATGGTTCTGCCTATTGTGATTGTTCAGCTGGCGAGAGACCACTGGGATTTCAATCCAAAAATCTATGGTTTCAAAAGAAGCTTGATTTCTTGATGGAAGAAAGGTAATTCTACTCCAAGAGAGAGCTACTCTACTGAAATAATGGAGATGGTCGAAATTTAACGCTAAATCACACCATTTCATAATTAACTACTAAGAAACTACGCTTTGCAGAAATGTTAAATAAACATTAACCAAATGCTACTATCTAAGTTATAGAAGTAATAAGCATCAAACATCACTAATGTACAAGTAAATAGACTGAACTAAATCTATTTTTGCCTTTTTGTCTTTTCATGCAAAATCAAGTATGCAAACTAATTTCTTTTGTTGATGTGGCAAGTGAATTAAGGATGTTTGAGGATGGCTAGAAGGGTTATGAGATAGCTAGATGGTGTGGGAGACTGTTGGGAGGCTTTTGGTGACTTCCTAGAGGTTTTCCCTCAATTTGGCCTCAAAACAGGCCATTTTAGGAAAACTTACAGAATGTACTAGAAACCTACAAGATTCCCTGTAAACCTACAGGAAACAATCGAGAGAAAAATGTGAGGTGTTGGAGGTGATGGAAGACCCAGGGAAGGTGTTTGATGGGTGTAATAGAGTGGGAGAAGGTCTAGGATCACCCCAAAGTCAACAAAAAAGATAGGAGATGGTTGGATTTGCTCAATGTGCTTGGAAGAATTTCTATGAAAAATGATGAAAATTAGTGAAGGTGATGGTGAAAACAAGGGATGGCTATGGTGGATGGAATGGAAGGTAGCTGCTAGCTATAAATTCTTAGTCTCCTCATGAAGCACCCACTCTGCATAAACCATGTATATCTTCCAAAAATATATCTAAACAAGAAACATTCTCATAAACTACAAAAGTAGAATTAATGAACTAATTGCCTACATTATGCACGGGGAAAGTTAATGAAAGGAATGAAAGCATGGATGTGATCTGCTACAAAAATGAAGATGAAAAAGATGAAAATGGAATCCTACCTTTCAAAACTAACCAAGTACTAATTTAAAGACAACAGACTCCAAATCTCATAAAGGAAATAGAAATATGTGTTTTTGGGGCTGCTTAAGGGTCCCTTCCTCAAGTCATGATTCTAGAGGGAGGAAGTTAGGTTGAGCCACCTACTAAAAACCTTATGGTTATCCTTTTATCCCTACTAATCTGCTACTAAAGTAAGGCGCAAATGTAAGAAAACTAATAAACAACCAATACAATCTACACTACTTTCAATGGAAATGCATCTAAAAGCAAATTAACAATGAAGCTATGAAACTGCACTAGACATAAATGTACAGAAAGAGGAGCCTTGGCTACTAGGTTTGGGCCCTAACCCAAGAGCTTTAGCCCTCTGAATTAACTCAATGCTGGCTCAAAACAAAACTCATTCTTATTACCAAAACAACAAATAACATCAATAAAACTTTCACAAGTCTAGAGCTCGAAATTAGCTTAGAGTTTTACAAAAAAATCTGAATCCTAATGAGGCTCTAGGACTCTCTACTTATATAACTGAAGTCCCCAATTACTTCCTTAAAATCAGGGAGGCTCAACTCCCGAACTCAAGACAAACTAGCTCTTTGTCTGTCACTTGCTCGGCTACCTTCTAATCCTCATGGCTTGGTTGCATACACTCTGAGCTGGTGTGATGGATGGAGGAATACTCAAATGGGGAATAAGTAAATGAGGAGTATTTACCTCCTAAAATCCCTCTCCCTTGTCCTGTTCGAGTTTTAACCTTAGTATTTGAAAAAATTCCTTGATTTTCTCCTTCAATTCTGCATGGAATGCATATTAGTCCACTAGGCATAATATCCAACTCTAACTCATCTCATAAACAAAATATAATCAAAAGCATGTAATAAGTTGTGAGAAAAGTTGGTTTGACTAAGCTAGGAGGTGAATTAAGGCCCATATAATTACCCAATGATGAGGCTCATCATATCCCAATTATGTTGTTTCTTTCAGATGAATATGTTGTAGATTCCTATATGGTGCATGGTGGTTGTTTATGACTATCATGGTCTTGCTACAAAATATCTTTCATTATTGAGATTCATGTTTATGGAAATCAATGTCATGTATGTCTCTTAATGTAACGGTCATGAAAATATGTATGTTGGAATCATTGTAAATTCACTCATAGGATCAAGTCATGTCAAGTAAACCGATTATGTTGGGTGATTGATGTAATCATGGGAACATAGAGTCATTGGTGATAGGAAAGGTCATATTTGTTTGAGTCATGAAGCCTTGTACATTTTTTTATATGTCTTTAGAAGGTCCAACATATGCTCAAGGGGAGCAGGGTTAGTATAAATATTTCATATTTCATATCAATAGATCCGACCTACAACAATGAACACTACAAGTGAAGCACTTCATTCAACCTAGATCAACCCTTTTTGCTTTATGTCAAAGGGAGATATAAGACTTGGTCTTTGCAAGTGTTTGCAGGTGGTCTCAAAAATCTAAAGTCTTCTCCATCAAGTCCGAAAGGGGATATTGGTGGCGTTATGGCTAATGTGTTTTCCTTGACGACAACCTATTTGAAAAAAAATTATTTATGTCGACTTGGCCCTAATTTGATGGTTATGGAACTAATGTAGATATTAGGAACATTGGTATAGATATTATAGAGGATATGGAAGAGAATTAGCAACTCAATCATGGGATGCATGAAAAAATTGAAGTTTGAGAAGTATACGTGATTCTTGTGAAGGAGATTCGCATACATACACAGCTCATATGAACAAAAGTCACGTACATAATCTGACCCATGGAAAATTTGATACTAGAGGTAATTATCATGGTAATTTACCATAGTAATTGTGGCAAAAACATCTATTTGATCCCATAAACAAATACCATCAACATTACCAAAGGATATAATTGAGGTATTGGCAAAGGAAAAAAGAAATATAAAGATATGGAGATCAAGGATTTGAGTGTGGAAGTAATGGACTTATTTTTCTGTATCTAATATGGAACAGGTGTGCACCAGGGAGCAAGGAGAAGACTTAGATCTGAAATATCTAAAGATATGTTGAAATGTATGCTTAATGGGTTTGCTTATCACAAATGTTTAAGTAGCTAAGAATGATATATATGTGGTTATAGTGATGTTGTGATCTAAATTTGTTTTCATAAATATTTAGTTTTTATAGTGAAGTTTGTGGAGTGTGATTTTTGTTTGGAGCACAAGTTTTTTTTAACTATTTAAGTTTTGTACGTTGGATTTCCTCATAATGTCGACATACATACATGAATTCGGTTTAGTAATGTTGAGTATAAGTTCTGTAATAATTTATGCATTATATATATATATATAATATATATATATATTATATAATTTATATATATATATATATATATATATTATATATATATATATATAATTATATATATATTATATAGATATATATATATATATATATATATATATATATGATATATATATATATATATATATATAGATTATATATATATATATATATATATATTATATAGATATAGATATAGATATATATAGATATAGATATATGCTGGTGTTATACATGGTAGTCACATACATACACAAATCTAGTTTATGAAGGTCATGTATATATATTAGAGCTTGATTTGATGCTTGATGATGATGATAGTTGATGATGTAGGTTCTACTTGCTACTATCTATCAATGATGTCTATCTGTATCTCCTAGTGTTAATTGGATTGGTTGTGCATTGATTCGATTTGATTACAATGGTTGGTTGAGATTTAGTTTAGTGATTGGTTTGCTTCAGTATTCAGTGGGATGATGTTATAGTGATTTAGTTGGTTTAAAGTGCTCCAGTAATTGTATTTTAGATTAAGTATTTAGTTTGATATTGAACATAATTTTGGTTGTGGGTCCAATGTGAAAAATTGATGAAAGGTGGCCTACATGTTTTGATGTTTATTTTAGACATGTGGATCCAGTGTGAAACATTCTAAAACATGGTATATAAGTTGTTAGAGTTAGTATTTTCATACTTCCATTAGTGATCAAAAATCTCTTTTTTATATCATATTAGGGTCCCATTCTGAAACTTTTGTCATTCCACCTAGGTCCTCATTCAAAAATTTACTCACTGATGGTAGCCCTAGTAAAAAACCTCACTCTGCCTCAAAAATCAATACTTGTTGGCCCACCTTCCTGTCTTACTAAGCATACATCAATCATAAAGGCTCATTTCCTCATGTCTTTATGTCAGTCAATTCAACATGGATTCTGGTCATTCAAGATCCCATTATGTCACTAAGTTTCATTTTCCAAGGTTGAATAATACTCCATTTCACTGCAAAAGGCTAGAAAAAAAGTATGATAGTAAGCAAAATAATATCCCTTTTTCATTTAAAGAGGATTTGTAAACATGTAAACATAGTTTCCCAGTTCTAATCTTCATTTCAAGTATGACTTTTATTTCATATTTTAATTTTATTCCAAAAAACAGAGATGTAACTTATTTCTATTTTTTATGTAATTTTATGTTCACTATATGTAATAAATGTTGATCCTAAGCTTCCAACTCAAACTCTATATTCCAACTTCATCAAAGAAAATTCAAATATAAAGAGTTCCAAACTCCAGCAGCATCAATCTATAAAGAAAAAAATCAGAGTGTAAAGGGTAATTAGCAATCTTTTCAAAAAGGTGAATTGAAACATTAGAAAGTGGGTTTTAAAGTTGAAAAATCAAATTCACTCAAGTATAAGAGCCTTCATAGCATCAAAATCAACTTTATTTGTCTCCTACCATCGAGTGAGCAACCCCCAAGAGAGAATTTCTTAAGATTCTGGGTGAATTGAAAAAACAAAGTAAGCATTGCGCACTTCCTTTAGGCACTATGCACTTGCTTCTGGCACTGCGCACTTCCTTTAGGCACTACACACTTGCCAAAGAAAAGGTGCACTTCCTTGTGGCACTGCTCGCTTGTCTAGGAAAGCCCAAAATCACCTCCAAAGCTCCACCAACCTTGTATTTGACCTCCAGTATGTGATTAATTGATAAGATAGCATTCTCCCCCTTCCTATAGTCATTCCTATGGTTTTTTGAAAGTTTATTTAAAATTTTGGTGTTTTTCTCATATCAAAACCATATTATTTCCCTCAAAACCACTATTTCACTCCCCAACACTTTTATACCCCTCCTCCATTACATAAATCCCTAAATCCATCTCCTTCAATATCCCTTCCCCATTTCTTACCCCTAAAAACCACATTCCAACAACATCATACCTCCCTAGGGTTTTGACATTAAAAGACCATGGTAGAAGAGAAAAATAGACCATATAGTGAGGGAGAAGAAACAGAGGTGAAGAGACCACACAAAGGGGGCAGAGTACTCATATTTGAGCCAATAGATATCAGGGAACTCTCGACATCTCCTATGGTTGTGACATCTTTCAAATATCTTGGCTATTATGAATTTTGTGAGAAAATTCGAAGAAGTCCAACACCATGCTATGTTGACTAGACTCTTCATATCTAAACTCCATGACAACCAAGTTACTCTAGCTGGTGTCACTTTTACTTTATCCACTGCCATTATATCAATAGGCATCGGGATCCCAAATGTTGGGCAGAAATGGTTCAAGCAAGGTGAGTTGGAGAAACATTACTATGAGCCTTTCATAAAACCAAGGTACAAAAATGAGAAAAAGAGTTAGTTTCCTTTTTCTCACCACTTGGATAGATATGCCCCAATGATGAAGATTATCATGAAATGCTTTTCATGAGAAGCTATATTTTCTAGACTTTATTCCTATCACATCCAACTCTTAATGCATTTCACTAGGGTAAATATGCTCAACATACCCTACTACCTTTTTTGGAGTGTTGGTAATATGGCATATATTGTACAGAAAAGAGAGTATGAGCATCAAATGAAGAGTCTTTTTCATCATTCCCTCATCCAAATCATAGTCCTCTATCATCTAAATGAGTTGAACATTGCATGGAGTACCTTCATAGACAATCCCATATTCACTAAGCCATCTATTCAGAAAGTTCAAAATGTGCCTTCGTCATCTCATCCTTCCACATCCATTCCTCCATCTCAGCCCATAGATCATTCATCATCATTAGATTAGTCACCTTCACCATCACCTCCACCATCACCATCTCATGAGCATATTGATTCACCTAGCAAAGATGGGACCAGTGAGCTAGAGCAAGTTGAGCAGGTTGAGGTCATCAAGCCTTAAAGGGAAGATTTGTGCACATTCGCACACACTTATCAGAGAGGCCATAGGAAGGTGTTTCCCCCACAGATTGTGGGAGGGACCTTTCCTTCTTCACCAACAAAGCAGGTAGACAGAGGTAAAGAGAAGATGACAGAGATAGAGATTTAGCATGAGGAGGAGGACCTCCATGAGACAGAGCAGGATTTTGACCTAGTTGACCTAGGTGAACATGATGACAATAAGGACACCAACATTGTCATCAAGGAAATATATGCACTCATCAGGGAGCTTCAGATCAACTTAGAGAGGTCAAAATATATTATTTCATATTATGAGAAAGAAAATCAGTAGCTTCAAGCCAAACATGATGTCATGGAGATTCAGCTCATCAAGGAAAAGAGAGAATAAATGAAATCCAAGCCATTACTTGATGACACTTACGATAGGTATGGTGAGCCTGAACAAGAGCAAGAAACAAAAATCAGACCTAGGACTAGAAGGTTGAAAAGAGCTCTAGAACTAGAGAAACAAAAGGAGGTTGAGCTTTCAAATCAACTCACATGGAATGAGCAATTGCCATCATGATTAATGAGAACTAGGAGCATTGGCTTGACAAGGTAAACCAACATTTGGAAAATCTCATAGATAAGGCCAATCAACAAAATTACATTCAGAGAAATATGGAAAAACATTATGCCAACAGAGAAAGAAATGCAAGGGAAAAGATTGAGGGAGCAAGGGCAAGGATTGAAGCTGTAACTCACCAAGAAGAGAAAGAGAAACTCGATATACTTGTAGAGGCTTCACTCCAATCCTAGCCACACCAAAATCATCCACTTCACCAATTTTTAAGCATTTTAGCTCATTTTTGTAATTTTTGTCTTTTTTGTGTGTTTTTGGACAATTTTATATTACCAACATGGTCAAACGCATAGTGCCCTAGGTGCTACACACATTTTTGGGGTACTTTTTGAGAAAATGGAGACCACCACTAGATGAAAAATTAAAAAATGCATCTAATAAAGCTACACTTCTAGCCCTAGTTTGCAAAACTAGTAGGTGAAAATGGCAAAAAACAAAAAAAAAAAATAATGTTTCTGCCTCAATTTTGGCCTAGGTGTTGTGCATAGACCATTTTTTGGAAAATCAACGTTTGGAGGGCCAAATCAAGCCTATTTTGGAAACTGAAGGAATATTTGGAAACTTGATAGGACAAGCTTTCTAATGAGATATCCTGGGATCAATTTGGACACCGGGAAGGCATTCAAAATTAGCCTACAATATGGAGGGCGCATTTGACACTGTGAGGGCGCACTTGATAGAAAGATGGCACACTTGACCAGTTGCCTTTTTTTTTACTATTTTTCCCCAGATTTTATTTTCATCCTTGGAAATCAACTTTTTACTAATGCAATTAATGTTGTAAATGTAATAATGATGTGGATAAGTTACATAGGGGTAGATTCATCAGGTAAAAGTTATCATCAAGTCAAATGAATCAGTTTCAATGTTATTAGGGACGAGCCACTTAGAGCTCCCTACACTCTAGGTATCAATTCATATTTTTGTGGATCTATTCCTCAACTCAGGGATGCGACCCCTTAAGATGAAAGAATATTTTTTTGATGACTATATCTTCCCTTTATTCACTCTTTTCAGAGGTTGCACTCAGTTGGATGTTGTAGTATTGATAAAAGACACTATTGTATCGGAATTTGGCCATTTTTAATAGATGAGCTGTAACTATTTCCTTGGGATACTTGTGGTATGAACATTTAACATTGTTTCTTGTATTGTTTCATATTGTAGAAATTTTATGAATAATATGACACTTATTCAACTGAGATTATCCTGACTATACACTATTATAGAATGCATGCATAATACATAATCTCATCTACCATTGATCATCAATTTGTGAAAGCAGAAACAATTGCATGCAAATATAGAAGCATCAATCACACATAACACAGTATTTCATGGGGAAAGCATCTTGCTAAAATCCCCAAACTATCTGTATATTATATTAATTGAGATCATGTAATAGTACACAGTACAATACTAGCCCCACCTGTTACACACAATACAACATAGATCTGAATCAATCACTGCCTCAAATCACCCCTACTGCTTGCCTGCCTCCACTGCGCAATCCTGCATGAGAATACTGATGAATGAATGATCCAAAATTTGTATTTCACTTGGATATATCATGCAATCCTCATTGTCAATACTCAATCCATTGATTGTGCAAATCTCATGCACAACTATAGTCACAGCTGATAGCTGTCTTGCCCTTTCAATCACCTCTAACACTTGTCTCCACTGAACTGTCCATGCACTGAGTTAACTGATGTATTCTTCAGTTGCTTTATGAGTTAATAATTAGTGAATTAATTAATAACTAATTCACACCACTCATCACTTAGTCTATTGATTAGTTAGACTAAATACAACTAGTTCAACTAAGTCAAACTGAACACAACTCCATCAATTCCTGATTCAACTCCACAGAACTCAATCACTGAAGTTCTAACTGAAGTCCTTCATGCAATAGCTCAAGTAACCCATAAGAACCACATATTTCCTTTTGGCAG
Source organism: Pinus taeda (assembly GCA_000404065.3). Taxonomy (NCBI): domain Eukaryota; kingdom Viridiplantae; phylum Streptophyta; class Pinopsida; order Pinales; family Pinaceae; genus Pinus; species Pinus taeda. The sequence goes on from APFE030713307.1 coordinate 32,175, forward strand.
CTGCATGTGCCACATTTATAGCTCGAACTAAAGTGCTCCAAGAGAATAAGATAATGTTTATAGTCCAAATATTATTAAGAGCTAATAATATTCGACTGTTC